>SNQJ01S0024830.1:50205-69872 GCA_010110895.2 Picea sitchensis | reverse complement strand
CCACTTACTGCCTGCCACCCCCCTCCGAGTTCCTCTTGGGTTGTTTTTCAATACCGCCCCCTCTCGCCTTTTGCTACATGTTCTCCACTCACTTCCCAACCCATCCACTCCTCCTCTCCCTATGTGCCACTTGTATCCTTCACCACATGTCATCTACCCTCGCGTCCATTCATCTTGTCTCCCGATTGGATGCTTTCCTCCACGTCTCCCCTCATGTCCGATGGGCCGACAACCATTCCAGCGAGGCTATTTCACAGGTATAGATGGCAGCTGATGGGGTCAATACAGAGTGCGCTTGGATTCCGAAAGCTCAGGCATAAACAAAGAGATAACTCTCAGTCACAAGTTGTCGCATATTAGTTCCAGAAACACTTCAGCAAGCTCTACTCATGCAGCTGGTTATCTCCAGAGGACTCCAATAGCTCACAGACATGTCGTCATTCAACACAGAGCTCTTCTCTGTCACTCTGAGGCCTATTTTCGACCACTCAATTCCTGTAGCACTTGAATTAGTTCTGTCGAAGAGACAGTGGTAGTTTTATTTGATTAAACCCAAAATTTGCCTAGATTAGATGCAAGAGTGGTCTTCTGTGTGTGATAAGAACCACTCTTGTTGATTAAGTCCAGTTTCTTAGTAAAGTTAATTATTTGATTTATGAACAGTTCCCTAGATTCAGGTCTCAATCCCCTATGGACGAGAGCCTCTGCAACTCTTTTAAATAGTTAGTTTTTCGATATTGTAAAGGTAGGATTTTTTGAGGAAAGAATAGCAATACAACAGACTGGTTGGACCCATTTTATGCATGTATTAAATCTTTCTACCTAGTGAACATACTCTTGATGACAATGTTTCATTCAACTCTTCATGTGTTTTCATTCTTATCTTGAATACAGTTTTTGATCTGTGCAACGTACATTTCATTTCTTTTCAGCTATTGCATGACTTATTTTTATTGATATGCAACCCGTCAAACCACTAATTCTTTTGTAAATATTTGTTTTTTGCAACCTATGGGAGTTATTGTGTTTTGATACATGTCTGATGTCTTGAAATGATATTTTAAGTATTAAATTTCTTGCAGTCAATTATTCATTGAGTAGTTTGTTGTTTCTCTCTGTTTTCTATTATTTCACCGGTCTGTCATTAGTGTGCCATCAGCCAAGGAGGGCCCTCATCCAGATCATTCTGCCAACCCAACCTTGCCTTTGTCTTCATAGAATAACCCTCTAACCAACCAACAAAAGTTAAAGAGATAATCATTCTAAACTGATAGTTGGTGTCGCTTTTCCCTTTAGTAGTTAGGTGCAAACCTTAGGACCAACATATTCTAATGCCATTGCTGGGGAATGAAGTAATGAAATATCTTTCCCTAGGAGAATGAAAATTGATCAACTTTGACCTTTGATGGTGAACAAAGATTAGACACAAATAGACTACCATCTTTCACCTGGCGACTTCATTGAGTAAAATCTAAAGAAGAAATACTGGCACCTAGAAAGGGATTCAACAGATCCAAATCTGAAAACAACAAAGCCAAGAAGGTTGATTCTAACCCTAAGAATAAAAAAATAGGCTCTGAGCTAGAAAGGCAACTAAGGAAATCCAATGTAGCTCAAAGATACACTTCCCCCCTCAAGGGAAAAGCTACACATCAAGAAAATACTTCAAACCATTGTCACAAGAAGCTTGAATTTGCTAGCCTTGAAAATCATAATTCATACAGGGCTCAGACATCTCCTACTCCCGATTCCACTTCAGCATCCAGTCCTTCATGCACTCCTGTATCTCCCATAAATTTGTAGATTCCTATTGTTCAAGCCATGGCCGTTAATAGGATGTATGTCATAATTGCTGCAAGATATGCTCCCTTAGTACTACCTATAGTTTTACATGCACTCCCAACCACAGATTACATGAAATATCTGCCCAGATATAATGGGGAAGGTGAAATAACTGTTGAAGAACATATGGTAGCCTTTTACAGTTTTGCAGACAAATTTAACATTAATTATTCAGATGTGTGGATGAGGTTGTTCATACAGAGTCTGGATGGGGAGGTCATAAAATGGTTCAGAAGTCTTCCTCCATCTTCCATTGTAGATAATGAGGCGTTGGATGAATCTTTTATAAAGCAATGGGGAGATAGGAGATATTATCTCTATTACATCACTGAATTTGGGGCTCTAAAGAGAAATAATGGTGAATCTATTTTAGACTTCACCAAGAGATTCAATAAGATGTATGGTAGAATCCCAGATGAAATCAAACCAACTGAAGTCTCTGCCAAGATCACTTATGCTAATGCATTTGATGTAGAATTATCCCTCCTCCTGAGAGAGAGAAGATCAACCACATTGTTATCCATGCAGGAAGAAACCATTAAGGTTGAATCTAATATTTTGGCATCAGACAAATTAAAGACTAGATATGATAAAGAGAAGAAAAAACAGAGAGAGGATGCCCCTAACTCCTCTAACCCAGTTACATATGATCCCAAACTCTAAGAGATAAATAAGACTTTGAAGGATCCGACTTCTGAGATAGCTAAGCTAAAATGGGAATCCAAACAACCAATCAAACCTTTTCAAGGGGCTGGTAATAGAAATCAGAACCAATTCAGAAGGCCTAATGATTTTCCTCAAGTAATGCAAAGGGAAAGGAGAAATGTTGATGATCAAAGGGTAGTGCCCCCTTTCCAAAAAAATCATATTGAGGAGTNTTGGCGAAAAGAGGGTGAGAAGTGGAGTAAAAACCCACTTATCCTAAGTTGGGGCACAATTGCATATTTGGGTAAGCGGTGAGAAAATCTGGGCGACCAGGATCGAAGTGCCCAGATTTGCGGTCAAGATTGGATTTCGGACCCTCGTCGCCAGTCTACCTTTAAGCGGGGGGGGTGTCCAGAATTGGCCGCGCATCTCTCAATGACCTGGATTGGGGCACTCAGATCTACGGTGAAGGTTGGATTCTGGACCCCCCTTGCCATTCTACCTTTAAAAAGAGAGGGGGGGGGGGGTCCGGAATTGGCGGCTCTCGACGGACCCCACGATGTCCCATCTCAAATATCCTCCATCTTCCGCCATATGTTTTCCACTCAGCGCCATCTTGGCCCATCCCTTTCCCCTTTTTTTTCTCGTTTCCACCTGTCACCTCCTGCCAGGTGTTCTCCCCCCTCATCCTCCAACTTATCTTTCCTCCTTCCCTCAGGCCTGCCACCTTGCGGTTTCCTTGTCATTATTCCCATGGCACTTTTCCTAGTCATCAGGTGCCACAACCCTTTTCCCTCCGACTACATGGCCCCTCTTCATCTCATCACCCACTCGCCCCTTGCCATGTGTCTCTCTTTCTCTCCCAGTCATCCCCACCTGTATGGTCATCTCTACTCCTTATCCACTCGAGTCCCGCACTCCATGTCTCCTCTGCCCATCCACCACTTCCCATTATCCGCCCCAGCCTTCGCACTGGCCTCCACGTCTATCCATCAAGCCGTTCAGCCAATCCAGGTGGTAGCGTGAGGGGACCTCCACGTCCCAAAGGTGCATAGTTGGCCAAGTCGTTCTCAATCCCAAGGAGGCAGTTATTGAGGTAGTTGGTGGTGGTTAGATATCATCTCTGCCATAAATGGAAAGTCCCGTGACGAATTAAAAGCGTGTTGGTTCACCCACGGGACTATCAGGAGTTCGATTGTGTCTGTCATAGGTGCATGATCGGTTAGAGACTGCATGTGCAGATTGTCAGTGGACATGCAGACGCAATGTTTTTAATACAGTGTCTTGGTTTCACTGCTGTGGTTTTTCTTTGAGTATATGTAGGCAATTTTGCCATTTTGTACTCTATCGATGGTAGAGCATAGCTCTTGATTGTAAAGATTTAATCCAGCCTCTGGTTTTCTGGTAATAGAAGAACATTTGAGACTTCTTGTTTAATGGTAGCCAACTTCTTCTTTTCCTCTTTTCCTCTGAATCTAAGATCCCGGGCATGAATGATCAAGTCAGGTATTGCATTGCTACATTATGTAGGTTTGATTTTATCAGTTCTACAATCTTCTTAGGTTCATTTTAAAGTTTATTCGGCTCTGAGAAGATCTCATAGCCGAAACTTTTCCTCTTCCGTGAATACTGCTGGAAGACCGGACGTCCAGAGCAGACTTTATTTCTCCCCTTTTTCCTCCAAATACTCATCACTATCATTATTACTGGCTTAAGTTAGGTCAATACCTCATGTGTCACTGCTGTTCCAGCCCAGTTTTTTGAGTTAGAACAATATTGTTCCGAGTTTACTTCCATCTGATCACCCCTTTATAAACAAAACGTGACATAAACTGAAGGGCGTCGGGCTCTACTCCTGCTGCAATTCGGGAGTGACTTTTGATGCCAACAAGGAGATAGATGCATAAAATGATGTTGTGGATGATACTGTTGTTCTTTTCAATGAGACAGATTATTATATCAGTCACTTAACACAGCAAGAATATGAGGTAGCACAATTGTCAAATCAATTTGATGATCAGATAGGGGAAGAAGGAGTTATTCAAGGAAAACCCAAGAAGAAATATGATTTGAGGATGAGAAATGGAGCTTCCAAGGCCACCACCTCTGATCAAGGAAAACAAGTAGAAGCCCCTCCCAAGACAAATCTAAATAAAGGTATGCCATCTAAAACTCAGTCATCTCCACTATCAAAACCTCTTGCCCCTGAAAAAAAGGAATTTGATAAGCCACCAACCCCTTTCAGCTTGGAACATGAGCTGAGCAAAATCAAGATTCCTGTCCCTTTTATAGAATTGTTAAAAAATGAACCTTTCAAGAAATCCATGATGAAAGTTCTGCAACCAACTCCTTCTAGTGTATCTTATGATGTCATTAATCTATAGGATGAAAACCCATCCATAACTATCGGTCTGCATATTGAGGATGGATCTAATGCTTCTCCTCCTTTCTATATATATTTGAATGTCCATGATAAGATCTCGCACAACTGTCTTATGGACTCCGAATCCTCTCACAATGTCATGCCCAAAGTTGTTATGGAAGAACTAGGTCTGGATATTACCAAGCCTTACCAAGACTTGTACTCCTTTCATTCTAAGAAAGTAAAATGCCTAGGATTGATAAAGGATATGGTGGTTTCTCTAGCACAATTACCCATGAAGAGTGTAGTGATGGACATTGTGGTGGCCGACATCACCCCAAAGTTTGGCATGCTATTATCCATAACTTGGGATAAAAAGGCTGCAGGATCATTGCAAATGGACCTCACATATGCCACCATTCCTGTGTTAGCATACATATACAAAGAGGTAAGGTTAGCATACATATTCAGTGATCATCAGAACACAAGCAATCACCCCATTTATGTTTTTGAGGATGGGATGGGTCCTTTTGTTTTTCATTTAAATGATGATGAACATGAAATATTAGTAATCCAACGCAAAGATCATCCAATGACTGGTCAACAAAACAAGGTGTGGAAGATGTATTTTGATGAATCTTCATCCAAAGAAGGATCTAGTGCAGGTATTCTCCTCATTTCCCCTTCAGAATAAGTAATAACCCTCTCTTATAAGCTGGAGTTTGAAACTACTAACAATATAGTTGAATATGAATCTCTGGTATTGGGATTGAGGGCTGCCAAAAACATGGCCATTGATTGTTTAGCATTTTTTGGTGATTCTGAGTTGGTCATCAATCAAGTGAGGGATATCTATCAAACTAAGCAACAGAGGCTCAATAAGTACAAAAATAAGTCATGGGATCTAATCGATAATTTCTTTCTAGCATTTAACCTCTCTTTCATTCCCAAAGAACACAATCAGAAAGTTGATTCTCTGGCCTTAGCTGCCAACACGTTCAGGCCTCCCATTGGCCCAAATATTAAATATCAGGTGGAAATCAGACATAGGACAGCCATACCAAACAACATAAAGCATTGGCAAGTCTTTAGCAATGATTTAGAGTTGCAAATATTTCTTCGCAGCATTGATGAATTCTCCAATATCTCAATTGATCAAGAAAGTCAAGAAGATGAAAGTGAGAAATTAGAAGATCAACAATATTCTCATTTGCTGAAGACCTTGGCTGGTCATGATATCTTGGAGCTGAAAACCAATCACATTCCAAGAGGACTAGTACCATTGGAAAGATTGTTTGACAACAATGATGTTTACAAAGGAACTGCCATGAAGAATCAAGAAGAGGAGGTGACAGAGTGCAATATTGGGACCACTGCGAATCCCAAGATCATCAAGCTGTCCAAAGCATTGGCTACAGAACAAAAAGACAGGTATGTCAGTCTCACTAAAAAGTTTGTTGATACTTTTTCATGGTCCTATGAAGATTTGAAGACATTTGATACTGACATCATCCAACACAAGATCCATCTAAAAATTGGCTCCAATCCATTTACGCAGAAGATTAGACAATTTAATCCCATATTAATGTCCATAATTGAGAAAGAGATAAAAATAATGTTAGATGCCAAAATTAATGTACATTGAGGTATTCAAACTGGGTGGCCAACTTAGTACCTGTGAGGAAGAAGAGTGGGGAGATACACTTGTGTGTTGATTTTAGAAATCCCAACAAATGTTCTTTGAAGGACAATTACTCCCTCCCCAAGATGGATCATATTTTACAGAGGGTGGTAGGTGCACACATAATTTCCTTGTTGGATGGATACTCTGGTTATAACCAGATAGCAGTTTGTGAGGAAGATAAAGAAATGATAGCATTCACTACCCCATGGGGAAAATTCATGTATGACAAGATGCCCTTTGGGCTCATGAATGTAGGGGCCACTTTTCAGAGGGCCATGGACATAGATTTTTTGGGGGAGAAAGACAAATTTATGGTCATATACCTAGATGACATTACCATTTTCTCCAAGTCTGATGAGGAACATTTGCAGCATTTGGAGCAGGTCTTCAAGAAATGCAGGAGGTATGGGATATCTCTGAATCCTAGAAAGTCTCACTTTCCCATGCCAGAAGGAAAGCTCCTGGGCCACATCATATCAATGGGAGGCATAAAAATTGATCCAAAGAGGGTTTGTGTCATTCAAAAAATTGAGTTCCCTAGAAATAAAAAGGTTGTCCAGTCTTTTATTGGTAATATAAACTTCCTCAGACCTTTTGTGCCTAATTTTGCTGAAATTATGAATCCTATTACTAACATGTTGAAGAAATATGTTGTGATAAAATGGTCCTCGGAGGAGAAATCATGTTTCCAAACAATCAAGCAAGCTTTAGTTGAAGCACATGTATTGGCCAGCCCTAACTACACCAAAATTTTCTTCATATTTTTCTTTGCCTCAGAGGAAACGATTGTTGCTATACTGCTATAGAAAAACGAAGAAGGGCATGAACAACCCATATCCTTTTTTAACAGAGCCCTCCGAGATGCTAAGATCAAGTATGATATATTAGAAAAACAAGCTTATGCACTGGTCAAAGCACTCAAGGCCTTCAGGGTTTACGTGCTACATCCTAGCATGACAACCTTTGTTCCTAGCAATAATGTCAAAGATATTTTGGTCTAGCCAGACAGCCAGGGGAAAAGAGGAAAATGGATTGTCAAGTTTTTGGAGTAAGATTTTCACATAAAGCCCACCAAGCTGATCAAGGGGCAAGGACTGGCCAAATTGCTATCAGAATCAAACTACAAGGTGCTAGAGTTACATCAAATTTTCACCCAATTAGATGCATCCATCATACAACCTGGACAAGACAACTTACATGTATTTGAAAAGTATTCCTCTTCACCTTGGTATAAAAACATCATCTGTTTTCTACAACATTTTGAATGTCCACTAGATGTGAAGAAGATAAAGGCCATGTCTCTCAAGTTGAAAGCCATCAAATTCTGCATTTCAAACCAGAGCTTGTATTGGAGGGATCTTGCTAGCATTCTGTTAAAATTCCTTGATGGAGATGAAGCTAGACAAGTCACAATAGAAATGCACAGAGGAGTGTGTGGAGGGCACTATCATTGGAAGTCCACAACGCTCAAGATCCTGAGGGCAGGATACTACTAGCCCACCCTTTTCTCTGATGTTTTTCCACTGTTAGATCCTGCAATGAATGTCAGATTTTTGTAGGGAAACATAAGTTACTCTCACTACACCTGAAACCTATCAAAGCCAGTAGTTCGTTTCAACAATGGCGGTTAGACTTCATAGGAGAAATAAATCTACCCTCTAGTGTACAACACAAGTGGATCCTCACTGCCACCGACTTCTTCACCAAATGGATTGAGGCTGTGCCCACAAGGAATTCCACTGACAAGGTAATCATGAATTTCCTGAAAAATAATATTTTTGCCAGATTTGGTTGCCCCAGTAAGCTTGTAATAGATAACGCCCAAGCATTCATGTCCAAATCCATGATTGAATTCTGTAGCAGTCACAACATTTCCTTGACACATTCCACACCCTATTACCCTCAAGGAAATGGCCTGGAAGAATCATCAAACAAGGCTCTCATCAGGATCATCAAGAAGTTGTTTACTGAAAGCAAGGAATCCTGGGAATCTAAACTCAAATATGCCTTATGGACTGAAAGGATCAGCACTAAGAAGTCTCTAGGAACCTCACCATTCCAGCTTGTTTATGGTATAGACATTGTTTTTGTTCTTAAATTCTTGCAGGAGGATATTGAGGATCCTAATGACATCCAATGGAGGATCTTCCAGATTATAGAAGTTCAGCAGAGAAGAGAGGCACTTGATCAAATAACAAAGGCATACCAGAGCAAGATGAAATCAACCTTTGATAAGGAAACCAAGAAAGATATTTTCCAGGAAGGTGACCTGGTTTTGAGGTGGGATGCTAGAAGGGATGACAAGTCCAAGCATGGTCAATTCGAAAACCTCTAGTTTAGCCCTTTTAAGGTGGTTGAATTTATGAACAACAACACATTCATCCTGCACAATCTAGACGATACAAATATCTTTGGAGGCCTAGTGAATGGGTGCTTCCTGAAACACTATTTTGTTTGAGGATGGGGTAAGGTCCATCTTGTACCATAGACACTTTCCTTTATTGTTTCTTTTGATTAGTTAGTTGTGTGTGAATAAAGACTCCATATACCAACAAGGCATTGGGGTGAAGTTTCAGTTTTTATTTCAATAAAATGTATGGCTGAGGGACAGTAACAGATACGTAGGGTTGACTGTTATCAGACTAATCGGTAGGTGCGGACACTAACTGATCGCCCTAGATCCACCTAGATATAGAACAAAACACACCAGAACATGACGCTTTCCTTAAGTTTTAAATATTGAATTTACTAACTAAAGAGGGATAGGTGACATACCATTTAAATGTCGCTTCCTATCGCCATCACCATCCTAGCTTTGTTCCAATGCTCATACAATGATGATCCTGCAAAAGAACACAACCAACCAAAGTGATAGTAATAGCATAAACTCAATATAAACCTATGTATGTGATCAAGGAATCATACAATAAAACACGACAAGATTTATAGGGAAGAATCATATCATTGTATCATATTAAATGTTAAAGAGAGATTACAACCATGGCCTTGATGTCGTAAGGTCCCTTCCAACTGTCCTTCGTTCCCCACACACTTCTTGTTCCAAGGATTTTTAGACCATGGATTTGATAGCTACTCACAATCTATCTTGACAAAATAAATCTCAAAGCCACTCTAACCAAGCTAACAATCCCAAGCCAAGAAAAGCTAACAAGCTCAAAAGCTCACAAGCTCAAGCTAACTTTCTCCATGATAACTCCTCTCCTTTTATAAGTTGAAGAGGATAATATGAGGAGGTTAGGATGATCCCACTAAATCATGAAAGCGAGTAAGATCCAAACCATTCGTATGCCACCTCACCATGGAAGTTTCTCCTTCTAGAAGATTCGAGAAAACACTCATTTTTCCCATGTGTAGGCATTCTCGCACCCTGCCTATAGAGCAACCTGCGAACCTCTCGCAACCCAGCTATGGTGCAACCTATGAGAATCAGGAATTCTCACACCCTAATACATAGACAACCTACAAACTTCCTTTTTAATAAGGTTTTTACACAGGAGAATGCAACTTCTTTTCTCAGGAAAAGTTATTCTCTCTTCTTTCTTCAGGAACTTAGGCCACTGACCCTTCTAAAGGAAACAGATAGGTTTACATCATTAACGGTCATAGATATGACAAAAATAATGTGTAACACTGACAGGCATAAATGAGGGTAAGTGATGAAAGGTAAGAGTAGTTATCTAATCTCAAGGCACCGATCTACTTTTCTTAGCACCTCACAGGGACTAGCTATCTCCATTTGGAGCCAATGTTGTAACCTAGTTCATCTCTTTCTGTTTACACAAGCTTTTCATTTTAGACATATAGGGTTAAAAGTAGAATATGACCTTGGTAACCCTATCTCAGTCTCTCCGTGTACTTCTGTGATTATTAAAAATCCTCTAAATGTTGATTTTTCACAATATGTGGATCAATTTATGTCCTAATCTTACTAAATCATGTAGAATCAAGATCCTCCTAGAATATTTCTTAAGTGAAAGAAATTGTTACAATTAAGCCTAGACATAAGAGTGGGACATTGGTATGTCTTTGAACATTTTACTAAAATAAGGATTTATGGTTTTCAACTTGCTCCATTTCTCTTACCGATGTTTATGACTCCGAGGAATTTTTCTCTTGAATATATTAGGCAGAGATTAAACTTTGATGAATATCATTTTGTGCCTAACAAGCATAAGGTGACTTTGAAATTAGATAAGGAAGTAGGTACGTTCATTGTGAATACCAGGTTATCTCTGTAGGTTACAACAAAGATACTTTCAGTTGTTGGATTACAACAAGGAGAACCATGGAATTATGACCCTCATGGCATATCTTCATCAAAAATAATTTAAAATGGGAAAATTCCTTATCAACATCAACAAAAAGAGATATTGGAGATATTGGTAAACCAATACAGTTGGAAATATGTTCTGAACATCTTACAGATACATGGTATTTAGCACCTGAGCAGTCAACAAATTCTCCAATCACACAAACTCTACAACAGTTTGAAAATACATACAAACGGAAACATTTAGAGTCTTCTTTGAAAGGTTCATAAACAAGTGAAGAAGGATCATCCAAGAAGAAGAAGTTAGAAGAAATTGAAGAAGAGGAAACAGAGTTGCATGAAGAAATAATGCAAAGAAAACAAGCCTTGTTGTGACTATAGAAGTGATGACTGCAAAAAATCTCAAAGGTGTGGCAACTCAAAGTGAGTTAGAGTAAGGAACCAGTGATCAATAAAGGCAATTGGACCAAGTTCAACAGTTTATGGAAGTGAGAAAGGAAGGTGCAAGACTTAAGAAAAGTATGATTCCTAAAATGTATGATCATGTAACATATCAGACTTGAAAGATCACAGTTGTAGACTATGAGAGAGGGAGGCTAAATATAGTAGTCATGGAGCCAAAGGATCATAAAAAAGTGGCAAACATATCTCTCTATATAAATAATGTTCATCCTTTGGATAATTTTGATTTGCACAGACAGATTGCAGATATGATAAACAAAGATGCTATGATATCCAACCTTGGAATCAAGAAACTTCAATCCATTAATGATAAAATCATAAATCAGTTGAAGAATAAAAATTTGGCCACCATAACCATACAAATAAGAGTGGATTTATAACATTGAATAATATAACTTGGAAAAATCCAAAAGATGATGCACCTATACAAGCATTGATGAAAACAAAAGATAAATAAATCCAAGTTTTTAAACAAAAGCTCAAAATTACAGGAATTGACCATGTACAAACTCCAAAACTCCAAGCATTCTAGGCTGTGAAAGGCCAACTTGTGAATAAAATGGTAGAGATGGTTGAACATATGGAAATGTACGAGAAACAAATTGAATTTTTAAAAGAGGTATCTTCTTCTTCTCAAGTAGCAGAAACATCAGATCCAATAGTTGGACTATCAAGGGAATTAGCAGATTTAAATCTGAAAGGTGTTGAGATTGAAATATTGAATAAAACAATCTCAGAGAAGAAAGAAGAAATAAAATACAAAGACAAACTATTTCAGAATATCATAATCTAAAGGCTAAAATGTTGATTGATATGGAGCAAATGAAGACTAAGTTGTCAGGAAAACCATATTGGTAGAAGCCAAGCATCGCATCTGGGATAAGATTATCAGTGAAGTAGCCAGACTTTGGGATTAATTCAAAATAATAGATGATGAAATGTTGTTGGTAGATGAAGCATATGATCCAAATGGAATTCGATGTCTTCCCACCTATTCCAACTGGTTCATTTTGGCAATTTTCCAGTTTGGCAATTTTTTTCCTAGTTTTTGGGTCCCTGACTTGCAAGGTTGTTTTGAGGCCCTAAACATTGTTTTTAGGGCTTGCCACAGTAAAAAATGACCTTTGATATATAGCAGCAAAATGTTTATTCCTTGGATGGACCTTTCCAATGGGCTATAGTGCACCTAAAACGGAGATCGTATGAAAAAGTTACAACCCTGGGAAGTTCATGTACTAACTTACCCAAACGACGCCCACATGGCTTTTGGTGCTTCATCTCATAGGGTTAGGTTTTTGGATATCTAGGGTTTTTTACATTCCTTTTTATTGTAAAAAGTCCTTCAAAGCCTCATTGTAATCATCTTCTTGTGAATGAGTGTGATCGTCACATCTCTTCTTAGAGATAATCCACCACCATTCCAGCAAGCTTGTTCTCTGCTGCATTTTACAGTTTCAGCTTATTTCCTTATTGAATAGAAAACCACTTTTATTGTATCTTTGTTATTATGTGTTAAGCATGTTTTAATAATCTGTATTCATTTCATTTTTCTCATAAAATCTGCATCAGTGGTATCAGGGTGGTCTACTCCTTGTCGTCTTAATGCATGTCCATAATGAGGTCAGGGTACAAATAATTAGCTCTCAAGCTTGTTTATCTTGAGGACAAAATCTCTTGCACGCCCAAACAAACTCTCATGGAAGGAGAAAAGAAATATGACTGGACAATATATCCTTTCAAAATGTTGCTTGAGGAAGCCCTCATGCAACATAGGAATGAGATGATGTATAGTTTTGGCAAATCCTTCGATGACTACCAATAGGTGACACATTTTCCTCAAGGGGAGGCATCGCCCCCTTCAAGGTCCAAATCAACTTCGATATTCCTATATTTGAAGGTCAGATAGACACATATGTTGTAGACAAGTGGTTGAATCTACTAGAAGGGTATTTTTTTGTCCATAACTTTAGAAATAGAGAAAAAATTACTTTTGCGCTCCTCAAAGTCATTCCCCATGTCAAAGATTGGTGGGAAACACTCTGTGAGCAAAAGGAAACAAAGGAACCCTCATTATTTACAGTCGCAACCACCTCCTAATCCTTCAGGGGTGCTATTAAGGAACAATACTACCCTGTCAGAAGTTATGACGACTTGTATACCAAATAGACCACACTGCGGCAGGAAAGAGACCAAGAAATGCCATATTTCACAAATATATTCCATACCTTGCACACCAAGTTGAGTATCAAAGATTCAGAGTGACATCTAGTGCTCAAGTATCATGGTGCTCTACATAGATACATCTAGAACAAAATGGAATTTATGGACATCTCATCCTTGGGCGTAGCCTATCTATATGTCGTCAAAATCGAGAAGAAGCTCAAACAAAAGATGTGACAATTTGGGACTGGGAACCCCTCGCAGCAAAAACCAGGAAAGGGCAGTCCCAACCTACAAAACAAAGTACAGAGAAAATATAGACGGTATCATGACAATCAGTCCAAGATGCAGGAAAAGAAGGACACCGAAAAGACAAAGAAGGATACCAGGGAGTGGTGTGACTTCCATAAGAGCTCTTGGCATAACACTGTCAATTGCCACTCAATGTAGTCACTGGTGGCCGAAGTGAAAGCCTCTGAATCAGATCTAGGTTCTGAATATGAGTCAGAACCAGAAAGGGGAAGACGTATCATTGACGCAGAATGTAGTGCCACCATTGCTACCACCAAGCTCCATCCTAGTGAACCAAATGAGCCAGAACAAGGTGAGCACCTTTTCCATTCGTAGATGTGGCTAAAAGGCACCCTGCAGCACTTCATCGTTGATAGCGGTATCCAGAAGAACCTCATCTCAGCGGAGATCGTCAAGTGGTTGGCCCTGCCGACAACACCACACCTGCAACCCTACACCATTGGATGGCTCTACCAAGGAAGCGATCTTCACATCAAACAATAGTGTCTACTGTTGTACGACATCAATCCCTTCAAGACGAGGTATTGTGTGATGTTTCTCCTCTCGAATTTTGGAATGTTATTTTGGGCCAATCTTATTTATGGAAATGTCATGATGTATATGATTCTAGGACTCGTAGTGTTATTATTACTTTGAACAAGAAATTGTACAGAATACCCAAGAAAGTCCCTCCTAGCATTATTTCCTTGATCTCTGCCAAGCAATGTAGGAAGTTCATCTCTCAGACCGGGAAATTCGTCTTCTTCGTTATTCACTCTTAGAGTAAGAAAAAGATTGCAGCCACATCCAGGGCCTTCATGGTCGATATTTCCACACCACAAAAGCAAGTGGATAAAGTCGTGGAAGAATATTCAAATAACTTGCAGCATATTCAGTAGGTTCTTCACACCCTGCGGCAACACAAACTATATGCAAACTTGGAAAAATGCTCCTTCAACATGGAAAAGGTCCATTACTTAGGCTACATCATTGATCAGCATGGTGTGCATGTGGATCGAGCCAAGGTCCAGTTCATCTGTGACTGGCTAGCTCCAACCACACTCACTAATCTTCAGAGCTTCTTGGGCCTCGCCAATTTCTATCGCAAGTTCGTGTTGGGATTCTCTCATATCGCATGGGCCCTCAGCCAAGTAACTAGGGTGTGGTGATAAGGAAAAAATGTTGTGGGGCCTATCCCAACAACAAGCTTTCGATGACTTCAAGCATTGTCTGTGCTCATCCCCAGTACTTTCATTACTAGACATGTAGCATCTCTTTGATATCGATACAAATGCTCCAGACTATGTTGTGGGCATTGTTCTCACTCAACATGACCACCCTGTGGCGTATCATAGAGAGACACTATCAGATGATGTCCATAGGTACCCTACTTATGAAAATAAATGTACACCACTGTGCAAGCCTACCTCCAGTGGAGACATTACATTCTGGGGAAGGAGACAGTCATCCACATTGATCACAAGCCACTACAGTTCATGCAAACCTAAGGAAAATTGCAGAATGACCGTCATCAGAAGTGGTCCATATACTTACAACAGTTCCACCTCAACATCAAGTATAAAACAGGAAGTACCAATCGAGTTTATGATTTTCTCAGGCGACCTCCAGTCGTAGCACTCACCATGGTGCTAGACTCTTGCGGCCATGAGACCTCTAGATTCCCCCACCTCTATGAGACATACCATGACTTCTCCACCACCTACCAAATGTTGGGAGAAAATTCATTCGTCACTAATTTCCATCTTCAGGACGGGATGTTGTTCCTCTCTGTGTTCCATCAAGTGAGCACATGAAGCTGATTTGGGAAGCTCACTACAGTTGGGTGGAAGGACACTTTGGCATCGAAAAGATAGTTGCAGTGTTGCAAAAACATTTCTACTAGATAAAACTTTGATAGGATGTTGGCAAGTATATCAGGTCCTGCACCACTTGTGCTATTTCCAAACCGACCACTAAGAAATAGGGCATGTACACTGCTCTTCCTACTCCTGACAAGTTGTGGGAATCCATATCAATGGACTACATGTCGGGCCTTCCGTCCACCAAGAGGGGCAATGACTGTGTTTTTGTGGTTGTTGATCCCTTTTCCAAGATGGCGATTTTGGTCGCCTGCAAGAAGAACATCACTGCAGAGGCCACTGCCAAGCTCTTCTTTGAACACATCTGGGTACACTTTGGGATCCCAAAAACCATTGTTTCAGATCAGGATAGTAGGTTCCTCAACACATTTTGATCGATTCTATGGTCACTACTGGATACCAAGCTCACCAAATCCATTGCCTTTCACCCCCAGACAGATGGCAAAACTGAGGTCGTCAATCGGATGATCGTACATATCATGCGCATGTACAATTCCAAGCACCCCCGCACATGGGATGAGAGTCTTCCCTATGTACAACATATCTACAACCGAGCCCTGCATAGCTCAATTGGACACAACCCCTTTCAGGTGGGGTTGGGATTCCAAACATTGAACCCCATGGATGTTGCACTACCCCTGGCGACCACCTCAGTCGACTCATCCCCTGCTCCACTAGAAGTTGACAAAGACACTCGGTTCATTGAGCAGATCCAACACATCCTCCAACAAGTTTAGGATATTTTACAAAAGTCTAATGCCAAGTACAAGCAACGCCATGATAAACACCGTGTGCTAGATAAGTTTCAGGTGGGTGACAAAGTTTGGTTGCACTTGCAAAAAGAATGCCTTACATGGCTCCATTAGAAGATTATCCCACTTTGGTATGGTCCATACACAATCACTAAGGTTGTGGGTGACAATGATTTTGCGCTCAACATTCCCCCTTTCCTTGGCTTGCACCCAGTCTTCAATGTGGCTCTCCTTCGGCCATATTTCCCACCATTATTGGACACCTCAGA
Source organism: Picea sitchensis (assembly GCA_010110895.2). NCBI lineage: Eukaryota > Viridiplantae > Streptophyta > Pinopsida > Pinales > Pinaceae > Picea > Picea sitchensis. Next base: position 53,234 of record SNQJ01S0024830.1, on the reverse strand, counting down.
GATAGCAGAGAATTTGACACCAACAGAGCTCAAGCTTGACTACATGCAGCAGGAATCCAATGATAAGATTGTGGACACACATATCAAGGGCACCCGATAACAAAGGATCCAACTTTATCGAGTTGTCAAAGCAGGGAAGCTCCTACACCAAGGCAAGTGGCTCACCCGGGGCCAAATTCAGCAGAAATTTCCTCATATGATGGGGGAAATCAATGAAATGAATATCATTGCTTACTAAGGGGGTAGGATTGATCCATATGGATTTTGTTGGCCTCCCACCTATTCCAACTGGTTCATTTTGGCAGTTTTCCAGTTTGGCAGTTTGTTTCCTAGTTTTCGGGTCCCTGACTTGCGGGGCTTTTTTGAGGCCCTAAACAACATTTTTAGGGATTGCCACATTAAAAGAAAACCTCTGATATATAGTATAAAAATGTGTAGTCCTCGTATGGACCTTTCCAACGGGCTATCGTGTGCCTAAAATGAAGATCGTATGCAAAAGTTACGACCCCCAGAAGTTGATGTACTAACTTACCCAAATGGGGCCTACATGGATTTTGGTGCTTCATCTCCTAGGGTTAGGTTTTTGGATGTCTAGGGTTTTTTACATTCCTATTTATTGTAAAAATGCCTTCAGAGACTCATTGTAATCATCTTCTTGTGAATGAGCATGGCCGTCACATCTCTTCTCAGAGATAAGCTGCCACCATTCCAACAAGTTTGTTCTCCATTGCATTTTACAGTTTCAGCTTATTTACTTATTGAATAGAAAACCAGTTTTACTGTATCTCTGTTATTCTGTGTTAAGCATCTTTTAATAATCTGTATTCATTTTGTTCTACTCATAAAATATGGATCAACATATGAAGTCATAAAAAAGTAATTTCATGAATTGGGAACAAGACCACAAGTAGCCACTCAGATCATAAAGTTCCTAAATTTAAATTCTACAGATACATTGTTAAATAAATGTAATGACATGACAACAATTGTAATGGAAAGTTAAAGGATCTTCAAAAATAGGAACCTAATACAACAAGCTTAGAATGAATGCATAGCACTGAAAAGGAACGTGGAATCTTTTTCCAACAAGGTTGAGAACTTAGTGGAAATGGGGTTTCCTTTAGCCTAGGACAAAGATGGAAAGTTGTTTGCATATGAAGACTTCAAAAAATGTTTGTTTACTGCTAGGGGAAAAGAAGATAAATTTCATAATATGACCAACACTCTAAGAGGTCAAACTATTGTTGATCTACTCATAGATTACTTTTATCTTTTATGGAAAAAACCGAATTTATTCTTAGACACCCCTACATACGAAGAGTACACTAAGTTGGATATTTCATTCATATGGATGAAATATTTCAGTTACCCTTCTGATGGGACCTGGAATCTTCTCCTCCAACTATTGGAAGGGTGACTCATCAAAGAGGAAGAAAATTAGGGATCGACTCCTCAATTTTCTAAAAATTAGGATCGAATAACCATTTTTGGTTTCGAGTGATATTGTATTAATACTCATGAGAACTCAATATAAAGGAGCCTTTTGGCTCGAGCTTAATTCTTAATAAAAAATATCTACAAGTTTTGAATATTCAAACTTTTGTGTTTGAGATTATGTGATTTCTCTTCTTTGTTATTTCCATAATTGTTTTTTTTACTTATATGTGTCTACTGCCATGAATGTGATGATTTAGTACAACAACTACCATCATATTACTGCAAAGGTATCATTAAAGGCTTCATATTTCTTATAAAATATTGTGAGTATAAAATGAGACATGTGCTTATATTTCATTATTCCTTTTATGAGTTTTGTTGGTCCTAACGTCTGCACCTGACTGCTAAAGGGCAAAGCTAGGACACCTATCAATTTAGAATGATTGTTTCTTTAACTTTCGTTGGTTGGTTAGAGTGTTATTCTATCAATACAAAGGAAAGGTTGGGTTGGCATAACGATCTGGATGAGGTCCCTCCTTGGCTGATGGCACACTAATGACAGACTAGTGAAATAATAGAAAACAGAGAGAAACAACAAACTACTCAATGAATAATCGATTGCAAGAAGTTCAATACTTAAAATATCATTTGAATACATCAAACATGTATCAAAACACAATAACTCCCACAGGTTGTATAAAACAAATCTTTACCAAAGCATTAGTTGTTTGACAGGTTGCATATCAGTAAAAATAAATCATGCAATAGTTGAAAGGAAATGAAATGTATGTTGCACAGATCAAAAACTGTATTCAAGATAAGAATGAAAACACATGAAGAGTTGAATGAAACACTGTCACTAAGAGTATGTTCACCATGTAGAAAGCTTTAATCCATGCATTAAACGGGTCCAACCAATCTGATGTATTTCCATTCTTTCCTCAAAAAATCCGACCTTTACAATATCCAAAAACTAACTATTTAAAAGAGTTGCAGAGGCTCTCATCCTTAGGGGACTGAGACCTGAATCTAGGGAACTGTTCGTAAATCAAATGTTTAAATTTACTAAGAAAATGGACTTAATCAGCAAGAGTGGTTTTTATCACACACAAAAGACCACTCTTGCATCTAATATAGGAAAAGGTTGGGCTTAATCAAATAAAACTACCACTGTCTCTGTGACAAAACTGATGCATGTGCTGGAGGAACCGAGTGGATGAAAATAGGCCTTGGAGTGACAGAGCAAAGCTTTGTGTTGAACGACAACATGTCTGCAAGTTGTTGGAGACCTCTGGAGATAACTATCTCCATGAGAATAGCTTGCTGAAGTGTTTCTAGAACTAATCTGCGTCAACCTGTGACTGAGACTTAGCTCTCTATATATGCCTAAGATTTTGGACGATAAGCACAATCTGTATTGACCCCGTCAGCTACCATCTCTACCTGTGAAATATCTTCGCTGGAATGGTTGTCGACCCATCGGACATGAGGGGAGACATGGAGGCGAGCATCCAATTGGGAGACGGGATGAATGGACACGAGGGTAGATGACGTGTGGTGAAGGATACAGGTGGCAGATAGGGAGAGGAGGA
>SNQJ01S0024830.1:9348-38321 GCA_010110895.2 Picea sitchensis | reverse complement strand
TCATGGTCTCTTTTTCATCATTTCCCCTCTCAGCAATCCTGCAATATATATATATATATATATATATATTCATAATATTATTCACATTTATCAACCTTTTTCACAAGGTCCATTCACATCACACATTCACATTTCTGAGTTTGCCACAGTTCTTGGCCAGTATAGTTATTTTTACAAACCGGGGGAAACAGGGTGTTACAGTCACCTCCTCTTCTTGATTCTACATGGCAGTTCCTTTGTAAACATCATTGTTGTCGAACAATATTTCCAATGGTACTAGTAATCTTGGAATGTGATTGGTTTTCAGCTCCATGATATCATGACTAGCCAAGGTCTTCAGCAAATGAGAAGATTGTTGACCTTCTAATTTCTCACTTTCATCTTCTTGACTTTCTTGATCAATTGAGATATTGAAGAATTCATCAATGGTGTGAAGAAATCTCTACAACTCTAAATAATCGCTAAAGACTTGCCAATGATTTACGTTGTTTGGTATGGCTATCCTATGTCTGATTTCCACCTGATATTTAATATTTGGGCCAATGGGAGGCATGAAAGTGCTGGCAGCTAAGGCCAAAGAATCAACTTTCTGATTGTGTTCTCTGGGAATGAAAGAGAGGTTAAATGCTAGAAAGAAATTATCGATCAGATCCCATACCTCATTTTTGTACTGCTTGAGCCTCTATTGCTTAGTTTGATAGATATCCTTCACTTGATTGATGACCAACTCAGAATCACCAAAAACTGCTAAAAAATCAATGGCCATGTCTTTGGCAGCCCTCAATCCCAATATCAGAGCTTCATATTCAACTATGTTGTTAGTAGTTTCAAACTCCAGCTTACAAGAGAGGGTTATTACTTCTTCTAAAGGGGAAATGAGGAAAATACCTGCACCAGATCCTTCTTTGGATGAAGAGCCATCAAAATACATCTTCCACACCTTGTTTTGTTTACCAGTCATTGGATGATCTCTACCTTGGCTAACTGATATTTCATGTTCATCATCATTTAAATGAAAAACAGACGAACCCATCCCATCCTCGAAAACATAAATGGAGTGATTTCTTGGGTTCTGATGATCACTGACTATGTATGCTAACCTTACCTCTTTGTATAGCCTCCTGTGCTCACCACCAAACATAGGAATGGTGGCATATGTGAGGACCATTTGCAATGATCCTAAAACCTTCTTAGCCCAAGTTCGGGATAATAGCATGCCAAACTTTGGGGGGATGTCGGCCACCACAATGTCCATCACTACACTCTTCATGGGTAATTGTGCTAGAGAAACCACCATATCCTTTATCAATCCTAGGCATTTTACTTTCTTAGAATCAAAGGAGTACAGGTCTTGGTAAGGCTTGGTAATCTCCAGACCTAGTTCTTCCATAACAACTTTGGGCATGACATTGTGAGAGGCTTCGGAGTCCATAAGATAGTTGTGCAGGATCTTATCATGGACATTCAAATATATATAGAAAGGAGGAGAAGCATCTGATCCATCCTCAATATGTGGACCCACAATTATGGATGGGTTTTCATCATGTAGACTAATGACATCAGAAGATACACTAGAAGGAGTTGGTTGCAGAACTTTCATAATGGATTTCTTGAAAGGTTCATTTTTTAACAATTCTGTCAAAGGGACAAGAATCTTGATTTTTCTCAGCTCATATTCCAAGCTAAAAGGGGTTGGTGGCTTATCAACTTCCTTTGTTTCAGGGGCAAGAGGTTTTGATAGTGGAGATGAATGAGTTTTAGATGACATACCTTTATTCAGATTTGTCTTGGGAGGGGCTTCTGCTTGTTTGCCTTGATCAGAGGTGGTGGCCTTGGAAGCTCCATTTCTCATCCTCAAATTGTATTTCTTCTTGGGTTGTCCTTGAATAACTCCCTCTTCCCCTATCTAATCATCAAATTGATTTGACAATTGTGCTACCTCATATTCTTGCTATGTTAAGTGACTGATAGAATAATCTGTCTCATTGAAAAGCACAAAAATATCATCCACAGCATCATTGTCTGCATCTATCTCCTCAATATGATTGTTATGGAAAGGGGGGAATACACTTTGATCATCAAAATTTCTCCTTTCCCTCTGCATTACTTGAGGAACATCATTAGGCCTTCTGAATTGGTTCTGGTTTCTATTACTAGCCCCTTGAAAAGGTTTGTTTCACTGTTTGGATTCCCATTTTAGATTAGCTATCTCAGAAGTAGGATCCTTCAAAGTCTTAGTTATCTCTTCAAGTTTTGGATCATATGTAGCTGGGTTAGAGGATTTAGGGGCATCCTCTCTCTGTTTTTTCTTCTCTTTATCATATCTAGTCTTTAATTTGTCTAATGCCAAAATATTAGATTCAACCTCAATGGTTGCTTCCTTCATGGATAAAAGTGTGGTTGATCTTCTCTCTCTCAGGAGGAGGGAGAATTCAGCATCAAATGCATTAGCATAAGTGATCTTGGCAGAGACTTCAGTTGGTTTGATTTCATATGGGATTCTACCATACATTTTATTGAATCTCTAAGTGAAGTCTGAAATAGATTCACCATTATTTCTCTTTAGAGCCCCAAATTCAGTGATGTAATAGAGATAATATCTCATATCTCCCCATTGCTTTATAAAATCTTCATCCAACACCTTAATATCTGCAATGGAAGATGGAGGAAGACTTTTGAACCATTTTATGACCTCCCCATCCAGACTCTGTACGAACAACCTCATCCACACATTTGAATAATTAATGTTAAAGTTGTCTGCAAAACTATAAAAGGCTACTAGATGTTCTTCAACAGTTATTTCACCTTCCTTGTTATACCTGGGTATATATTTCATGCAATCTGTGATTGGGAGTGCATGTAAAACTCCAGGTAGCACTAAGGGAGTGTATCTTGCAGCAATTATGACATACATCCTATTAACGGCCATGGCTTGAACAATAGGAATCTGCAAATTTATGGGAGATACAGGAGTGGATGTAGGACTGGATGTTGAAGTGGAATCAAGAGTAAGAGATGTCTGATCCCCATTGGAATTATGATTCTCAAGGCTAGAAAATTCAAGCTGCTTGTGATAATGGTTTGAAGTATTTTCTTGGTGTGCAGCTTTTCCCTTGAGGGGGGAAGTGTATCTCTGAGCTACATTGGATTTCCTTAGTTTCCTTTCTAGCTCAAAGCCTACTGTGTTATTCTCAGGGTTATAATCAACCTTCTTGGCTTTGTTGTTTTCAGATTTGGATCTGTTGAATCCCTTTTTGGGCGCCAATATTTCTTCTTTAGATTTTACTCAGTGAAGTCGCCAGGTGAAAAATGGCAGTCTATTTGTGTCTAATCTTTGTTCACCATCAAAGGTTAGAGCTGATCAATTTTTGCTCTCCTAGGGAAAGATATTTCGTTACTCCATTCCCTGGAAATGGCATCAGAAGATGTTGGTCCTAAGGTCTACACCTGACTACAAAAGGGAAAAGCTAGGCCACCTATTAGTTTAGAATGATTATTTCTTTAACTTTCGTTGGTTGGTCAGAGGGTTATTCTATGAAGACAAAGGCAAGGTTGGGTTGGAAGAACGATATGGATGAGGGCCCTCCTTGGCTTATGGAACACTAATGACAGACCAGTGAAATAATAGAAAACAGAGAGAAACAACAAGCTAATCAATGAATAATTGGCTGCAAGAAGTTTAATACTTAAAATATCATTTCAAGACATCAAACATGTATCAAAACACAATAACTCTGAGAGTCTCGAAATCAGAAAGATGATAATGAATTTGATCTACTATGAACTGGGATCAATTGAATTTTGTAATGGGTCTGGCTATGATAAGGAAAATTGATACCATTATCCCTAATACAAATTCATCAACTATTAAATCGTTCAATTTACCTAATATCATAGAAATCATTGAAACTATTTTTTGAGAAGTCTCAAGAAAGAGGTTGGTTTGAATGAAAACATTATCTCCAGGAACATTAAGGTTCGTACAGAGGTAAGACTATAGTAAATAAACCATGTCTTTTGATTCTAGTTCTCTGAAGGAATTGGATGCCACTAGCTCATTTAATGGTTCACTATCAGGGTTAATTGATCATCTCATCATTTCATTTATAGTCTGGGTATTTAATTCAATTAGAACATATCCATATTTAGAGATTATGTCTCTTTTGGTTCGAATATAATTGTAGACACACCATACTATGAATTTTGGGAAATGGTAAACCTAGGGAATTATAGATTTGGCAAGGTCAGACTCCCGTGCATAATAGTGGTCAATTGAATCCTAGAAATCGTGTTTCTCTTGTTGATATAACATAGAGGTATCAAATGACAACATAGGATCAAAGACGTCCTTATCTATGTCGACAAGGTATTCCTCTACGAGGTTTGGAATTTTCTTACTTTCTCTAGACTGTGATGTTTTCATTTTGATATTGATAACATAAAAATAAGAAGGTTTTGAAATTACCCATGGAATATGTTGACTGAGACATGTATCAGATTGGAGGAATAATGGAGAATCTTGCAGGAACTGCTATCTGGGTGATGTAACTCTTCATAAACTCAAAGTAAATCAAACATTTGATGCTTTCCCCCCTTTTACCTTTTGAAATGCATACATGTCATTAAATTATAAGCAAAAATTAATTACAAATTCAAATTATACCTTTTTCGCAAGTTGATGTGACGTTGGACACGTGTTGGTCCCATGTCTATTGCAGGGGGCTCAAGCGTGATTAGGCTAAACACATATCTCGAGGGTCACAATTGAAAAATGGGCGCCACATTGAAAGGAGTTTAACCACATGGTAGACATTAAAATTACATATTGAAGAAAAAGGTTTAGAATAACCCTACCATATGATGATCACATTATGTTGTGTAGACATTCTCACTCCCTTTGATCATATCTTTTTATTTGGAAGAATTATTTCCTTTAATTGTTTGACTTTTAATGTCAAGTTATAACATTCAAACTCCCCCCTCAACTCTATGTTCAACAATTTTGTTGAAAATGGACTCTGTGTTGAATGGGTGAACTAATAGTTATGATGGATGATTAGTATTGGGTGTTACCACTATATATCATATACAAATTAAACAAATATAATGACTTAAAATAAAAATGATTGTAATGATACATGATTTCTATCATATTTGATATGTGTTGTGTTGAAATCATGGAAGAGACTGAAAATTGCTTGGTATTTTTGAGATTATTTCCTTTCCTTTAATAGTTGGCATGCATTATAGAATGTTTAATTGCATATTTATAGATTTTGTAGTGAAACCTCTTGTTGATACTGAGAGGGGGGTGAATCAGTATCAAGTACAATTTAAAACCTTTTTCAACTTATACTTAAACCATTCAATTGTATCCAATGAGAAATGAACAATAGCATAAGATTTACACCAATACACCACAATACACCATGCACAATATAAAATAAATAATCAACAGTTATTGTTCAAGGGAAGTAATGACTTCCAAAGGTAGCTACAGTTTCCAAATGTAAAGGGAGGGATAAACCTCCAAGAGGAAGATACAATCCACCAATATCAAGAGAGGGTTGAACTCTCCATCCTTGTCCCTTCCTTCCACCTTAAGAATATATGAGAGATAATACAACTTTACATTAAATCATCACCATCAACCAACCATCACATAGAACCTGATAATGCTTCCTGAGACTTCTTCAATTTATGAAATTATTCAATTCTTGGAATACTCTGATCCTGTAGATAATATTACTCAATGTATTATCTGAAAATTCTCCAAGTTTCACTCCTTGAATCCTCCCCAAAAAGAAGTTATAGAGAGAATGGTAGACCTTGTTCAATTCTGGTTTATTCAGGAGACCAAAATTGTACAGAATGCCCCATGCTCAATATTTAACATCAGATTCTAAAACTCTCACACAAGAAACTAAAGTCTGTACTCTTTCCAATGAAATTGGTCTCACTTTATTTTGATTCTCTATGAATAAGTTATGACCATTTTACCCGAAACACCTGTTTATTGACTAGCTTCGGGACTAGTCAAAAACCCTATCTTCCACATAGTGTATCTCCACAATTATAGAGAACAAAGAGATGATTTTTTTACCACGCGTACCTTGATATGTCGTCTCAATACCATATAAATTTCACCATCTGAATCGTTCTATAAAAAAATTTATACAGAAAATGGTAAGATGACCTGTAAATAACATACCTTGGAACACATCACCAAAATACTTCATCCTCCCTTGAAATCCGACCTTCTTTACTTCTGATTTCCTATAAAATTTGACTTGTGTATAAAATGAATGTATAATGATATGTATTTATACCATTTATGTCACTTTATTTTAACATTAGGGCCGACTTGACACTTTCTTATTTTGTAATTCTTTTCTTTAATTATCTTCAGGGTCAACCTATACTTCCTTCTTCAATTCACTTTGTCATCTTCAAAAATTCATTTCTCCTCAACCATGAGGATCCACGTGAAGTGCCACATACCAATGGAAAAAAAATGATGCATAATATCCATCCATGGGTTTTGTATCTGCATGTGCATTGTCCTTCATGTTCAAATACCTTCATAAATCTTGTGGTCCAAAACCAATGACTAGGGTTGACATCAATGCCAACAACCAATCTTCCAATAATCTCCCCCTTTGTCATTGATGGCAACACTCATAATCCTCCTATCATCATGATTTCAATTTCTCTCCCCCTTTGACATCAATGGAAAAGGGTAGGGCTTCCCCCCTGAGTTTAATGGCAAAATGTAACTCTCTTCTTTGGGGCTGCTCCCTCCGAACATCTGGCACTCAATAATACTTCATCCTTATTTTTTGTCTTTGGGACTTTTTCTTCCTTGGAATTCTTTTGTGTGGCTTCTGTCTTCTCTCTCTTATTCATGTATAGGATGTATATGTTGTTCAGTATTCTTTTTGTAGTTACAACCAATCTTCCTAAGTTATTTTCTCTGATTTTACATTTCCGGGAGTCAAACGTAAGAGTGTATCTTTGATCACATATTTTGCTGACACTGAGGAGATTATGATTCACATATTTAACCAATAGTACTTTTCCTACTTTTACATTTTCACTTCCATGCTTTACAGTTCCTTTTCCAAGTATTTTGGTAGATGAGTCATCTCCAGATGCAACATTTCCACCCTTTTTCTTCAAGCTGACAAATTTGCTTTGATCTTCGGTCATATGAGATGAGCACCCACTGTATATGAACCATTCATCTTCTTCTTTTCATTCTTTAGCGACCAATGTTATTTGACAGTTTTCATTTTGTGGAATTTTTTTTCTTTTCCATGTTGTAGTTGGTATACAGACATTTGGCATACGATTATCTTCCTTCATCTCTCTGCAATCTCGTGCTTTGTGACCAAGATTATTCCACTTGTAACATACAATATTTTGATCCATTAATGGGTCAAATGGATTATAATTTTTGTTGACAGGTCTATGAACATTTCCATATCTACTATTTTCACCATTCATGTAGCTTGTACGGTTATGACTTTCACTGATTCTACAATTGATTGCCTTGTGTCCAAAATTTCCACAAGTATAACAATGTCCAAGAAAGAAATTTTGATACCTGGGAGTAAGTGATCTTCTTTGTGGTGTGGTCCATCTGGGTTCACGATCTATTCTTCTGTAGTTTCCTTCATAATGATTGCTTTCATACTTGATGGGAGAGGATCTTCTTGATGTCTCATTCCTTATGAATTCTAGTCTTGTATCTTGTTGTTCGACTTGTTCTAGAGTGTTGGTTTCATCATTTTCATCTTCCTTCTCTTGTTTTGTTGTCTTCAAACTGTCATTGTATCCTAGTCCTGTCTTGTCATTTGAAGATCTTTGATTGCTAAGGATCTCATCTAATTTTTCGGTGCTTTTTTCGAACTTCTTCAACTTTTCTATTGTCAATAGTAGCTCCCCTTTTGTGTGATCCAATTCTTCTTTCAATTTCTCATAATATTCTAATTGTTCCTTCAAGCTATCAGTGGTCTTTTCAAGCTTGTAATTCTCTTCCTCACAACTGCTCAATTCACCTTTTAGTATTATGTTTGTGTTTCTAAGCTTTCTATTTTCAGTTTCAACATGCTTCAACTTTTCAAGATTCTCATCATCTTCTTCACTCTCTGCATTGTCTTTGTATCCCCAAAAGGAATCAAGTTTGGTTTCTTCATCTGAATCTTCTTTGGAAATGATTTCTTCTTCTTTATAATTCTTGTGATCATCATCCTGGGTTTCTTGGGTTATGAAGAGGACTTCTCCTCCATCATTATCTTCTTCAGCACTCTTATCTAAGGAGATGCCATCATCCTTGGAGTAGAATATCTTTTTATTATTGAGACTTCTCTTTTTATAGTAGAATTTTTCAACAATATGTCCTATTCTACCACAGTTAAAGCATTTGAGAGGATACTTGCCTTTGTATCTTCCACTTCCCTTTTGGAACCTTCTTACAAAATTTTCTATTTCTTCATCAAGGTTGTTATCCTTGTCTTTTGTCCTTTTTATGGATTTAAAGGCTGCTTCAATGTTTGGCTGGTCACTTTCTGTACCTGTTCTCATTTCATATGCTATAAGAGACCCATGTAATTCATCCATTGTCATTTTGGTCAAGTCACTAGTTTCTTCAATGGTAGAGACCTTAGCATCATACTTCAAGAAGTGATCTCAACACTTTTTGTACAACCAAGGATTGATCGAGTTCTTCACCTAATCCTGTGATAGCATTAACAAATTCATCAATTCTAAGAAAATATGTTGCAATATCTTCCTTTTCATTCATCTTCAAATTTTCAAATTCTGCTCTATGTCATTGAAGCTTGACCTGCTTAACTTTTGGATCACCTTCGTAGATACTCTTGAGTTTGTCCCATACATCTTTAGCACTGTTGCAGCCCATCACTTTGCTAGAAATGGTTGGTGCCAATGCTCCTAGAATAACATGTCTGGATTTTGAATTACAACTCATAAGATTCTTCTCATTTGGATCGGTTGGAGCATTATTTAGGATTACATAGCCATTTACAACTCAGTACCAAATGTCTACTACCAAAGATGTTAGGTAAGTTTTCACTCTATCACTCCAGTATGCATAATTTATTCCATAAAATCTTTGAATCCCATTTGAAATGTGCTCATGGACATCCATCTCTGCTCATGATTTTCCTTCTAGTGGTTAAACTGTTCTGAAGGCAACCTACTCTGATACCAATTGTTGATACTAAGAGGGGGGTGATTTAGTATCAAGTACAATTTAAAACATTTTGCATATTATACTTAAACCATTCAATTATATCCAATGAGAAATGAACAATAGTATAAGAGTTACACCAATACACCACGATACACCATGAACAATATATGAGAAATAATCAATAGTTATTGTTCAAGGGAAGTAATGACTTCCAAAGGTAGATACAACTTCCAAATTTAAAGGGAGGGATAAAAATCCAAGATGAAGACACAATTCTCCAATATCAAGAGAGGTTTGAACTCTCCATCCTTGCCCCTTCCTTCCACCCAAGAATATATGAGAGATAATACAACTTTACATTAAATGATCACCATCAACCAACCATCACATAGAACCTGGTAATGCTTCCCGAGACTTCTTCAATTTCTGCAATTCTTCAATTCTTGGAATAATCTAATCCTAAAGATAATATTAATAAATGCATTCTCTGAAACTTCTCCAAGTTTCACTCCTTGAATCCTCCCCCAAAAAAAGTTATAGAGAGAATGGTAGACCTTGTTCAATTCTTGTTTATTCAGGAGACCGAACTTGTACATAATTCCCCGCGCTAGATATTTAACATCATATTCCAAAACTCGCACACAAGGAACCAAATTCCGTACACTTTCCAATTAATTTGGTCTCACTTCATTTGGATTCTCTATGAATAAGTTATGACTGTTTTACCCGGAACACCTATTTATTGACTAGCTTCAGGACTAGTCAAATACCCTATATTCCACAGAGTGTATCTCCAAAATTGTCGAGAACAAAAAGATGAATTTTTTACCACAGGTACCTTGATATGTCTTCTCAATACCATAGCAATTTCACCATCTGAATCATTCTAGAATTGTTTTTATAGAGAAAATGGTAAGATGACCTGTAAATAACATACCTTAGAACACATCACCAAAAGACTTCATCCTCCCTTGAAATTCGTCCTTCTTTACTTCTGATTTCCTCTGAAATTCAACTTGTGTATAAAATTAATGTATAATGATATGTATTTATACCATTTATGTCACTTTATTTTAACATTAGGGCCGACCTGACACTTTCTTATTTTGTAATTCTTTTCTTTAATTATCTTCAGGGTTGACCTATACTTCCTTCTTCAATTCACTTTTTCATCTTCAAAAATTCATTTCTCCTCAACCATAAGGATCCACTTGACGTGCCACATACCAACGGAAACAACGTGATGCATACTATCCATCCATGGGTGTTGTATCTGCATGTGCATTGTCCTTCATGTCCAAATACCTTCATCAATATTGCAGTCCAAAACCAATGGCTAGGGTTGACATAAATGACAACAACCAATCTTCCAACACCCCTATTCATAGTGAACCCTTAGTTTGTAGAAAACCCTAATTTTTTGCAATGAAGAATTTTATAGAATGGTTAGAATGGTTATAAGATCTTGTCGATAAACACATAGCTATAGGTTGAGATTTTTTTGAAATATTTTAGTATGTTTCATTGTTATAGCTTGATAAGTTTGCGGAAGCATGTATTTTATTTGAGAGTTCCTATAGGATGAAAACTATGTAGCGAAGTTGCAAACATTGTCTTGGACTATAAATTGAGATATGTATAGAATATGTATATTGGATTTCCATGCGTAAAGGATGTGATATATTCATAATTTATGGAAATAGATAGATAACTTGGTGCAAAATACATGTTTTGTTTCCTTGGAAAAAAACCATAATTTTATTCATATTAAGATAAAATTTCATTTCATATATGGATTTAAACATTTCCATCATGTTCAAAAAAGAGAGGGAAATAACAACTTCACTTTTGGAATTTGCTTTATAGTCTAGAATATTAAAAATGTTGGCTTCTACAAGGGAGCAAAAAACTTGTCTCTAAAAAACACTCAAAGTTCTGAACACAGATTTTTCAAAATGGTTTTAGCAATTTTCTCTCAATATAATTAAAAAAAACTAGTAACCCTCATAAATCTTCGATACATCAACACTATATGCTCCTCCATCAAGAATAAACTCAAAAAAAGTGTGATCGAAATATTCAGAGTCCTTGCTATCCTTGAGCTATTGAGTATGCCATTTCTTGTTCTCCAGCTCTAGACCATCCTTTGAAAGTCCATCCCCTTCTCCATTTTTTCCCCTATAGATGTCATGAAAAATGATCGAGTTAAAAAAAAATTGAACAATTGAGTCTCATAAGAATTGGCTTAGAGATGTAGTAATAAACAAAAAGTAATAACAATTATGTGAAATAAACTCAGTGAACAAAATCATACCTTTTGCTAAAAGAAATAAGTAGGAAAATTCAAATTCAGTTCTAAAATACAATGATCAAAATTAAGATCATAAGAACCTTTCCTAATGTATAGTTGGAGAATATTCACCTTGTGTCATGTTCCTTGAATTTCTAATGTATTGGGATGAACACAATTTTTTCACATGATGCTCTTCTCTCGTCTTTTACCAACTTACTTGAAGGAAATCATTAATAAGAAACTATTTATAAAATGAAGAAACATAAATAAACTATAAAATTCCCACCCTTCTTTTGTTGTGAATACATTCAAAGTCTTCCTTAGGGCTTGATTCCTCTTCGAACTCAAGGTATCTTCTAACTTCAAACAAAGTCTAGCTTTCTTCAATGGATAATGTTTTAAAATGGGAACCATCCTTCAAAACATCAATGGATATTAGAGGAGAATGGGTGCCATCATTTTTTTCTTGTTCTATTTGCATCCAAATCCATTCCATGTTATCCCTTATCTTCCTAAAATGTTTCAACTTAAAAGAGACATAGAGAGTATGTCTTGGTATTGAATATCTACAAGTTAAAGATGTTGAAAAAATAGTTCGAAAGTGATGTAAAACTTTATGAAAATCAAAGAAAAGGAAAAATAATAATTGTAAAACATTACCTAAAACAAAGTGTCTCTACACTCAACACACATTTTATTTTCTCTCCATTCACAAGATGTAATATTGTATTCCATCCAGAGTAACATAAGTTACATAATAACATGTTAGAGGGGTTTGTGCAATAATACGTCTTCTTAGTCATTCAAATCGAGTCCTCTTTCTTTAAAACTTCAAAAAAAACAAAAATGGTAAGTGCATACCAAAATCATCACATGCACCTCCCTTCTCCCACATACCAGATTGAATTTCAAGAACTAGTTTTGAACGTATGCAATCAATTAATGTTGGATTAGAATTTGGTAATCCAACTTCATGAAGTGTGGGTAAATTGGCTTCTTCAATTCATCCGACCCTTTTACCACTTGGAAGAAAGTAATTGTACTTATAAAACCAAAACCCTTCTTCCCTCGATGATGTTGAATTATTTCCCTCATAGAGTATCTCTTATATTTGTGAATGAAAAACACGTAAAATACTGATAATACTCTCCACATGATGTCATTATTCAAAATAAGAAATGCACAAACCTAGAGAAAAAGTATATAAACCACATTAAGCATGCATTTAAGCTAGGGCATTCATATTTTAATACTTGAATACGAAATTAGAAAAAAACTTCAATGCTTATAAAATGACAAGCCCTTACAATTTAGTCCATTTTGAGAAAAAATTTCTTGGTTGGAAATAGACTCTTTGAGGATGTCCCTGCACTCATACACATGAAGTATGAGCACCTTCTCCACCTTTTGACCCTGTTGTCTCCTCCTAAATTCCCTTACTACACCTTTCCAATGGGTTTTTAAATCATCTAGTCTTCTTTTCTTTACCCGAATTTGATTCCTTGATCTATGCAAAGTAACCAAAGATCCAATGGACACATTTAATTTGATCCAATTATCCATTTCATTCTTTGTATTCTCAACTATAATAGTTTCCAACTTTCCTCGAGATCTACGAGTTCCCATTTTACTGCAAGAAATATACAGGATCCATAGGAAAAAGAAAACAAGAAATTCAATTCAACAACATTGCAGAGTAACTAAATGGAATTCCTATATGTCTTGATGTTTAATATATTTGTTCTTTTAAGCATTGGTAATTAAAATTCATAGCATATTTTTGTCCATGTTCAAGTTCCAACTAATTATGTATTTATTATGTACATTGTTGAATAACAACCAAAATGTCTATGACCAGCTTAGTTTGACCTCCTAAAAAATATGGTTATCCAAGAAATATATAAGAATTAACATGGTGCTAGGGGGTTTTAGGAAAATTTCCATTCATGTGCCACCACCTTTGTAATCTCTGTATTTTTTCCTATTTCACATTGGAAGTTGTCATAGATCAATGGTGGAATGATAAAAATTGTGAAAAAGTGTTTAAGCTCATTTTTAGACATAGTGAATTCATATTAGATATGAGATTCTTAGAAAATTCACCAAATTGAATGTCTTTGGTGGTTGCACAACTTGTTCCCCAATAACAGAATCCATCATGCATCAATAAATTTATACCAACATCTTACAAACAGCTCTATAAGGAATGCACCATAATATTTATTTATGTGCTTTTCAACATGCATATAAAATTCTCTTAAAACTGTAGACCCCATTATAATACAAAATTTGGAAAAATGATATGATATTTCCTTGCACTCAATGTTCAGTAGTAGGATCAATATTGTGACCCTTATCATAGAATCTCAAGACATGGCATTGTAACATAGTATCTTTCCATCCTTTGTTTTTCAAAAGAAAAAAATCACATTTCTAATTCAACACAAGAATAAAAAGGACATTCTTCATGTGTCGAAGGCATTGTATAGGGAAGCTAAGAAAGCACTAAAATCACTTGTCCATTTTCTAAGATTTGCTAGGACAAAAATAGCCATGAGACCTCAAAAATTTAAAATTAATCACTGAGTAAATCCCATTAGACTACATTGTAGCAACACTAAAATCAATATATTCCTATCGGTTCAGAATATATAAATATGTTAGACCTCCAAAAAATATATAACAAAAAATTGTGGGAAGATAAATAAGAAGGAAGGTTAGGGTTATCTATGAGGTTGGGTAAACACTTACCCTCTCATGGATCTATTGTGCAAGGATTGAAGAAGTTTGACAACTATAGATCACGTTAAATATGAAGAAAAAAATATCAATCATACCTTTCCCCTTTTCGTTGAATTGGAAGGAACTCTTAGTTTTTGGTTTAGTGATGACTTGTTATCTGAACAATAACAAACACAAATATTTATTTCACTTCCCTCCCAATTGACCTCCTCTAAGGTGAAAATGCTCTGAATATCTCTGTATTGATTCT
This sequence comes from Picea sitchensis, assembly GCA_010110895.2. Taxonomy (NCBI): domain Eukaryota; kingdom Viridiplantae; phylum Streptophyta; class Pinopsida; order Pinales; family Pinaceae; genus Picea; species Picea sitchensis. The sequence goes on along the minus strand of SNQJ01S0024830.1, from coordinate 23,819 downwards.
AGTTCCAACTGGCTTCACCAAGACTCATTCCAACTTCGGAGACATTGCACTTGATACATTTGACTAAGCGACATCAATGCCAAAGCATCCAAACCTAAAATAGAGCATCGATTGATGATTGGTTCATTCCAAAGAAAGAAGGAATAAGGTCAGGCCAAATTATTGTGCAGAGCGATCTACTGCGAACAAAATTGAAAATGCTCAAAAATAAAAATAAAAAATATAATATAATTATATATATATATTTCTATATATAACAAAAGTGCGGTGCATGTGGATATTTTAGTAAGTAATAAACCCAAGAAAACCCATGTTTTAAAAAAAATACACAGGAAAACCCGCGTTTAAAAAAAGATAAAAATTAATTACTATTAAGAATAAAAAGTGTGAATGCATGAACATAAATATCACCTCTTTTGAATTTTTAAGCATTTTTATTGGCTATTAGTGTATGAAATGGAATCCGTATTAGGGTTTAGGGGCACATTTTATACAAAATTTCCCCTATTGTCTAACTTTTCCTATAAGCTCACTTTTAAATAAGCTACTTATGAAGTGACCCATGACTCGAACTCAAGACCTCTTACCTAATAAAACAACTTTTAACCAAGTGAGCTAGTGCAAAACACATTGTAATGTTAAGAAGGAGGATTGGGGGTCTTGTTGTTGTAGAAGATGACCTTGGAGTGTGTTCTCATTAAAAACTTATTTTCATGCATTCACACACACACACAAAAAAATCTTCTTGACAACAACAAGTGTTATATCTCGGTTAACTTACCCATAAAATACAAGTTTTCCCTCTATTTCTGATTTGTCAATATTGCATAGAGCGCACGGTAAAGAACAAATGCAAACAAGAAAACACTTTCCACTTTATTTCTGATTTGTCAAGATTGGATAGAGTGCAGGGAAAAGAGCATATGCAACCCATAAACAAAAAATAGAAAACCAAAATACTATATTTGGAAAAAAAGGGTCATATCCTGGGAAAAAAAAACTTTTCGAGTGAAATGAAAAACATCCCTAACTAAAATAGGTGCTTCAGACATAATGGAACAATCCTCTCAACCCATAAATGTATGAAAATGAAAGAAACTAGAGATGCAACAACACGACTCCAAGATATCGATCTACAATGGGATCAAGTTTTTAAATGCACTCTAATACTGTGTTTCAAAACACATGGATTCGAACAAAGGACAAACACCTTCATTAACCACTCACACAACCATATCAAATAAAAACACACCAATGTTTTTATGTGGTAAAAGCCCTGTGGGGAAACATCCATGGCCCTAGCTAGCGCAACCACTAGAGGCAATTTATTAATGCAAAAAAATAATATTACAAAGAGTTTCTCACAATCGATCATCAACAAATGACCCTCCATTCTCTTTAAATAGAGATCATGGACCAATCGAGAGCTAAGCCACATATCAATCTAGTCGTTAAGATTGAGGAGAATATGATCTGTCAAACCACTCTATGTCAGGAATATATCATGACCATCGGATTACAAAAGCATACTAATTCGTACTAAAGAAACCTACTTTAACTTAGCGACACACTAGAACAAGTTGATCTTAACTAACTCTTAAGTGTGTAAATATCCTAACACTCCTTCCTTCTATTATTTTATGGTTCTTCTAAGAATAATACCTGGGTGGCAAGTTTGGGGGGGAGGGGTCTATTTACATCCCCAAGAGACAACAAGAAAGTATTTTTGCATGGAGTCTTAACATTGCTTCAAATAATCCGACAGAAGCATATATTGTTTTACTAGGTATGCACATCACACAATCCTCTAATATACAAGATTTGATTGTTATAGGGGACTCCTTAATTGTTATTAGGTATATAATTCAAGGAACCTCCCCTACTAGCATCATACTAGCTATAGTAATCAATCGAATAAGGAAAAGATCATAAAGCATTTACAAAAATCGGTTACTACCATGTTAAAAGGGATAAAAATAAAGAGGCAGATCAACAAGCCAATCTTTCCACTTTAAAATAGGAGGGGTGTTTAACCCACAATAACAAAGATATACTACAACCCATTCCTTAGACTATGAAGTACAAGTCACTTGTCAGGCATTCAATTTGACACGAGGTTGCGGTAGTCGTTAGAATCATATTTGAAACTAGAAGAGATGTGATGGGACTCTCCATAACCTTTTGCACATAAATTTTTGATTGGCGTATATTCATTCTCTTGAAGCAAAGAAGCAATAATCTTAGAAAAGATGTCAACCAGTCCAACAAACCCATCAGGTTGACATAATCAATTTTTCTGGTCCTTTTAGTCACTAGTACTTATGCTTTATAAAGTCAAATTATACTTAGGCAATTATTGTAGAACCTACACTAGTCATTTCATCATAAACATTTTGTATCTATACTATGTAACCCTTCAAGGGTATGTGAATTGAAGAACAACACTTCTTTTTTATGTATTGTTTTGTTGTGATCTTGTCTCCATCTTTACTAACACAATATTCCCTAGTTCTTGTTAAAAAATTACATGTTTTGATTTGACTAGAATTTAAAATAATCTTTAAAAGCTTATTATCTTTTATATTAATTATTTTGTACTTATACATTATGTTTTAAAATTAATTTACTTAAATATTTAATTAATATTTATTTAATCTAATTTAATTTGTAAAATATGTAATAATTTTTATTAAATTATTTTTTAAATATTTATTTAAACTAATTAATTTATAGTTTTTATTTTTATTTTTAATAAATATTAAATATTATTGACATATAAAAAAAAAAAATTCATTAATTAAAAATGTAACCCAACTCATAAGATTTTAAGATATTATGATTCTTATAACAATGAAAGTAGCCACACCATAATAATGATTCTTATTAACATATTTAGCAATTTTAATACACAAACACTTTTATATTTATCATGTACCTAGTATTTTATAAATATGAATCATAAAACTATATATTTTATTTTATTTGGAAAAAATATCTCAATTTTAACACTAATTTATTTAGAAGAGTGTTTTTCCTCATTGTAATCAGTTACAATAACCCTGCAAGGGAAGAACAACATTTTTTTAATGTACCTTTTTGTTGTGACATTGTCTCCATCTTTACTAATACAATATTCTCTAGTTTTTGTTAAAAATATACATGTTTTAATTTCACTAGAATTTAAAATAATCTTTAAAAGCTTTTTATCTTTTATATTAATTATTTTTTACTTATACATTATGTTTTTAAATTAATTAATTTAAATATTTAATTAATATTTATTTAATCTAATTTAATTTATAAAATATGTAATAATTTTTTTTATTAAATATTTATTTAAACTAATTAATTTATAATTTTTTTATTTTTAATAAATGTTAAATATTATTAACATATATTTATTTATAAAAAAAATAATTCATTAATTAAAAGATATAACCTAACTCAAGATTCTAAGATATTATGATTCTTATAATAATAAAAGTAACCCCAACATAATAATACTTCTTATTAACATATTTAACAATTTTAAGACACAAACACTTTTATAAACTTCTTTATCATGTACCCAATATTTTATAAATATGAATCATATAACTAAATATTTTATTTTATTTGGAAAAAATATCTCAAATTTAACACTAATTTATTTAGAAGAGTGTTTTTCCTCATTGTAATCAGTTACACTAACTATCAATTTGACTCAAACAATCTCTTTACCAATCAATTAATGATATGAACATATAAATAGAAGTTTAAAACAATTAATTATATGAATAAATATGCACATTAAAATATGATTTTATATTATATTAAATTGTTTATATTAATTAAATTTAAATTATTTTGAAGGTTAGCCACAAAGTTGCGACTCTTCTAATAACCTAAACTTACAATTAAAATAAATTCATATTTATTAATTCACGATAATTTGACTAACTTAAATATATTTGAATAACCTTGAAATAAACTTGAAATAAAGTACAACCTTAAGAACGAAAATTATTTGAAATATTCCATTCTTGCGAGAATACCGCAAAATAAAATGCCCAAGAGATGAGCCAACGGTTATATGCTCTTGAGCTTAGAAGCCTTCTCCTCCAAATATAACCGGTGAAGACTTCAACTCCTCTCCCACGATATGAGCAGGTGAAGAGTTGAAGCCTTCAACTCCTCTCCAAACATATAAATAGGTGAAGACGTGAAGCTTTCAACTCCTCTCCCACGATGTCAACTGGTGAAGACTTGTAGCTTTTGTGAAAATTATGAGTTTTATTAGTATTTAGTCTCATGTATGGAATTAAGGTTAAATACTACTAGAAAGCATATGACCCCCCATTTAAGGTAGCCTTAATAATGACTACATGGGATTTTGGCTTTCTTGCAGATACTATCTATGTTGTGGAGGTAACCTCAATGATGACCACATGGATGATTGGTTTTCTTGAAGATATTATCTACACTGAAACGTCTTTTGGTCATGGAGTAAAACCTAAAACTTCGTCTTATTGGTTAAGAGGTTGTCTTCTTTGAACCTAAAGAAATAAATAGTGTACCATCCAAAAATTGGTGAATGTGCAAATGACTCCACAGATTCCTCCTATTATTCAATGTTGGTTGCAACTAAATAGACTAAGTTAGAATATGAATAGGAGTGCATTTAATAATCGGCTTCTTGTGTAATTGTGTGCTATAAATTCATGTATGCCCGTAGAGGCATGAGTGAGTGAGCATGAGGACTCCATGAGGACTGTAATCTCCATGTTATAAACAATAAGAAAAGCATCGATACCTTGCTTGACGGACGTAGCCCAAAATTGAGCGAACCACATAAACTTTTGGGTTTTGTTATTAATTTTCCATCTAATATTTGATTATGATCTGTTTTTGTTGCGTATTAGTTTAAGACTGTGGTTGTCTAAATTAACAGTTCTTTCAAGAGAAGAGGATTTGTATATTCTATTTTTTAATTCTTCTTATATTTCAAGAGAAGTGCAATAACTCGTTTGATAAAACAATTGTTGATGTAATATGTGGCCATGTTACGAATATGTAAAATTCTATAAAAGAATTGTTTAAAAAGTAGTAATGCTAAGAGTTATACACATATTTTGATATATTTTTGATATTGCTATTTTGAGATAGTGATTGTATAATGTGGAAGATTAGTTAAATGTCATAGAAAAAATTATTATAAGTTAGATAAAGTATAATGAATATTTGTTATTTTTTAATTAAAAATATGTTATTACAGTTTTATATTATATATAAAAAGTGGTTTTACAATATTAATTTTGAGATTTTGTTTCAAAACTTGGATTTATTTATCTTATCTTTTTATTAGTGATTGTATGGGTGCATCATCTTTTGTATTTTTCCAAGTTTTATTATCCATTGTTATAACTCCTCCACTATTATTTGTCTCGTTTTGGTGGCCAATTTTTCATTCTTCAACTGAGTTCTGTGTTTATCATTAATGGATTGAAGTTTCTTGATTCCAAGGTTTGTTATCATAGCATCTATGTTTATCATCTATGTAGTCTATCTATGCAAATCAAACTTATCCAAATGATGAACATTATTAAGATCTATAGAGATGTGTGCCACTTTTGTTTTATCCGTTGGCTACATGACTACTATATTCATCCTCCCTCTCTCATAGTCTACAACCGAGATCATTTGGGTATGATATGTAACATGATCATAGATTTTAGGAATCATACTTTTCTTGATGCTTGCACCTGCCTTTCTGACTTCCATAAACTATTGAACTTGGTCCAATTTCGTCGATTGATCACTGGTTCGTGACTCTAAATCACTTTGAGATGCCACACCTTTGAGATTTTCTATAGTCATCACTTCTACTATCACAACAAGGCATGTTTTCTTTGGCATTATTTCTTCAGGAAACTATATTTCCTCTTCTTCAATTTCTTCTAACTTTTGCTTCTTGGATGATCTTTCTTCACTTGTTTCTGAACCTTTCAAAGCAGACTATGAATGTTTGCTTTTGTATTTCTTTTCAAATTGTTGTGGAGTTTGTGTGATTGAAGAATTTTTTGACTATTCATTCTCTTTACCATGTATCTGTAATATGTTCAGAACATCTTTCCAATTATCTTGGTTTACCAATATCTCCAATTACTCCTTTTTTTGATGTTGATAAGGACTTTTCCCATGTGAAATATTTTTTGATGAAACTATGCCATGAGGGTCATAATTCCACGGTTCTCATTGTTGTAATGCCAAGGATGAAAGAATCTTTGTTGTAAGCTACATAGATGACCTAGTATTCACAATGAAGGGACATGCTTCCTTCTTTAATTTCAAAGTCACCTTATACTTGTTGGGCACAAAATGAATTTCATCAGATTTTAATCTCTGCCTGATATATTCAAGAGCAAAAATCCTAGGAGTCATAAAAACTGGTAAGCGAAATGGAGCAAGTTGACACCCATAAATCCTTATTTGAGTATAATGTTCAAAGACATATAAGTCTCCCACTCTTATGTCTGGGCTTAATTGTAATAGTTTCTTGCACTCAGGAAAGATTCTAGGAGGATCTTGATTACATATGATTTGGTAAGATTTGGACATAAACCGATCCACATATTGTGAAAACTCAACATTCAAAGGCTTTTTAATAATCACAGAAGTCCAGTGAGAGACTGAGGTAGGGTTACCAAGGACATATTCAACTTTTAACCCTAGATGTATGAAACGAAAACATTGTTTAAACTGAAAGAGATGAACTAGGTAGTACTGGTATCTGACGCTTCTGAGGGTTTCAAAATCAAAAACCTGATAGTGAATTTGATCTACTATTAAATGGGCGTAATTGAATTTGGTAATGGGTTTGGTTGTGATAGGGAAAATTGAGACCGTTATCCCTAATACAAATTCATCAACTGTTAAATCATTCACTTTCCCTAATATCATAGAAATCATTGAAATTATTTTTTGAGAAGTCTTAGGAAAGAGGTTGGTTTCAATGAAAACATTATCTCCAGGTACATTAAGGTTCATACATATGTAAGATTGTATAAAAGAAACCCTGTCTTTTTATTCTAGTTCTGTTAGCGTCGGAGGTCACCCCTGGATTGCAGCAGGAGCAGAGCCCGACGCCCATCAGTTTATGTCACGATTTGTTTAATGGGGTGATCGAATGGAAGCCAACTCAACACGATGTGGTTCTAACTCCAAAACTAGGCCAGGCATGCATAGGCAAGTGAGGTCTTAGATAAACTTCAGACAGTAAGTTGTAGTAAGGGTGAGTAGGGGGAAGACTTGTATCAGAAAGATGTAAGGGTCTGTCATAAACATCAGGTTTCTAGCAGACTATTGAGGAAAACATCTAAATGCAATATCTTCTTACATTCAAATGCAGAAAACTGGAGAATACAACAATGCAACGATAAATCCTTTATCCTAACATAATTTCAATCATTCGCACGAATTAGTTGATCATGAACTCTCTCAGTATGAGATGAAAACCAGATGGAGTGAGAAGATTGTATGTCATTAAACAAGAAATCTTACATACCAATACATAACCAGAGAACTAGAGTCTGTGCTAAAAATTTACCATCGGGAGCTTCGCTCTACCATCGATAGATTACAAAATACAAAGACTGAGTCTATATACTCAGGAAAATTCACCTAATATAGGCATGTTCAGCCATCCAAGGCGTGGTGTCCCTTCAGCCGAATTCGGATGGGTAATCCCTGTCAGACGCCACCTTAACTGCGCATGGCTCCTGTAAGGGGAGTAGCTGAGCCATTAAGTGTCGAGCTAGCGTGTGCAGACCTCCTCCGACTAGTCGAGAACTCGGCATGGCTTCTTTTGAAAAATGAGTACACAGGACCCTCTCGAGAAGACTACCTGCCAGACCCTCCATACCTCACACTTAATGAATGAAAGGAGGTTTCAACCACCTGTTCTCATCTCCATTAACTCCAAGTAAAAACCAAGATCGAGATCGCATCAGAAGGTGCTTGGATATTACGACGATCATTTCGGCGACTAGCCCCAACACCTTTGCCTCCTTTTGCACAGTTCCTTTCTTTCCCAAGTGACCACGGGTTGTGACCCTATTTTTATTCCCAAAGCGCTTTCGGCGTTCGCGAATGGAAGGAGTTAATCCTTGCTCATTCACAGTTGCGATGAGCGAAACACCGAGATGGCCTACTTGGGCACCACGCGTCCTTCTCATATCTGACGGTCCTGAATTCACTCGGTGATGCTATGGGCTTGGGTCTTGGACACTCCCGACACCTCGTGCATCGGGAATATGACGGAGCTTCTTCTTGCGTTTTGAAGTCGCGATGGGCGAAAAGGCGAGGAGCCTAATCGCGCGCGTCAGGTGTCTCTTATGGATGAACGGTTGAGGCTGCTTCGCGATACTGCGGGCCCGACTTTGGGTGCTTTCGTCGCTTTGGGGTTCGGTGTTTCGAAATGCAGAATGACATAGAACCCTCAACCTTTGAACTTGCGACTGTCGAAAAGCCGACGCGACTAGATCTCGCGTCACGCGTCCTCTGGATGGAAGGCTACTATCTTTCCCTGCACACAATATGGGCGCTATCCATTGAGCTAACCTTGGTGCGAATTCTCTATCTGCGATTTCTTGCCAACCGTTGATCTTCTCATATGGACGGATCGGGACCGTTGACACTATAATTTTTCATGCTCGCTTGATTTTAAGTCCGAAAAGGACTTCGTCTATGTGCTGCGCTTGGGCGCTCCTCGTGCAACCTGCAAACCTGGATATCCCGATGTTGAAGACAAGTAATGTTGCTAACATTAGGCTCCATGGGGGATAGAGTCGTCCCTGTAATGCTCTAAGGATGCATTTTGCAGTTCCAGTGCCTTGTTGTTGGGCTATGGTGTCATTTACTAAGCCGAAACAATAAAAGTAAAAAACGAAGAACATAAAGGACAATATTTACAAAACATAGGAGCCACCGAAGGCTCAGACAAAACATTTTTTAAGAAAATGCCCATTTACTGGGCTGCTGAAAACTTCTTTGCCTTCCAAATCTTGCAACCTATATGTGTTATTTGAGAAAACCTCAGAGATTCTGAAAGGCCCGATCCACAGGGCTTCAAATTTGTCATGTTTACCCTTATCTTGCTTAGGAGCATCCCATTTCAGCACCAAGTCTCCTATCTGGAACTCCTCCTTGTTGGTTATCTTATCAAAAACCTGCTTGATCCTCTGCTGATGGTCCTGAATTCTGATCATTACCTGCTCTCTGGCCTACTGGACTTTTACCAGTTGATGAATCCTTCTGACCATGTCATTGGGCTCTTCTTGATAATCCTGGAAGAATTTCTCTACGGGAATGGCCAGCTGAGGAGGGAAGACATCTTCTGCTCCGTAAACTAACTGGAAAGGGGAGATGCCTATAGATCTCTTTGTAATCACCCGATCGGCCCATAGAGCGAATTTCAGCTTTGAATTCCAAGCCCTTTTGTTGTCCTCCAATAATCTTTTGATGATCCTTATGAGACTTTTGTTGGAGGATTCTGCTAAACCATTGCCCTGGGGATAATACGGAGTGGAGTGAATCAGCTTGATTCCAAATTGCTCACAGAACTTGACCAACGGTTCAGCTTTGAATGAGGTTGCATTATCTGTAACAATCTTTCTTGGGCAACCAAATCTTGTGATGAGGTCTTCCAGGAATCCAATAATTACCTTGTGAGAAGCACTCCTGGTGGGGATAGCTTCAATCCACTTAGTAAAGAAGTATGTGGCAGTCAGGATCCATCTGTGCTACCCACTGGAAGTAGGGTGGATTTCTCCAATAAAATCTAGGCACCATTGTTGGAAAGGTCCTGAAACAACTACGGGCTTTAAAGGTAGGGACTTGAGCTGTTGCTTTCCTGAAAATCTTTGGCATGGGATACATGCTCTAACTCCTCTATGGACATCAGTGAACAAGGTGGGCCAGTAGTACCCGACTCTGAGAATTTTGTGGGTTGTGGTCTTCCAGGAATGGTTCCCTCCACATAAGCCGCTGTGAAATTCGACCATGATCCTGTCAGCCTCTCGTGGATCCATGCATTTTAAAAGCACCCCGAGGGGGTCTTTCCAGTATAGAATTTGATCGATAAGGCAGTATCTGATTGCCTTGAGCTTTAGAGCTCGTTCTTTGTTTCTTTGTAGGCCATCTGGGGGCCGCAACTCTTGCAGAAAATATATGACATCTTTATACCAAGGACATCGAGCCAACAAGGGTTCTGTTTGAGGGTCTACGTCGGACAACTAATTCTACGGATTTTCTGATTGTGCATTGATGAAATCCACCCTCAAAGCTTTGCGGTTAGCTTCAGCCAACATCTTGGCTAAGCCTTGACTCTTGATCAATCTGGTAGGCTTTATTTCCAAGTCAAATTCTAGGATCTTGGCTATCCATTTACTCCTCTTCCCATCAATGTCGGGTTGTACAAGGATGTCCTTTACAGCGGCTGAAGGAACGTATGCGGTCACTTTTGAGTGCAAGACATAGACTCTGAAAGATTTGAGAGCTTTCAATAAGGCATAGGCCTTCTTCTCCATGATTTCATATCTGACCTCTGCATCTCTTAATGCCTTGTTGAAGAAGGCAATGGGTTTCTCTCGCCCTTCCTCATTTTTCTGCAACAAGACCGCTTCTACTGTATCAAAAGAAGCGAAAGAGAAGATTAGGAAATCTTTGGAATAGTTAGGACTGATCAGCACAAATGCCTCAGTCAATGCCTTTTTTATTTGGACAAAAGATTCCCTGGGTTCAGCGGTCCATTTCACTTCATTTCCCTTCTTGAGCATAGTTGTGATGTGCTTTACCAGCTCAGCAAAGTTCGAGACGAATCTCCTCAGAAAATTAATCTTCCCCAAAAAGGCCTGAACTTCCTTTTTAGATCTGGGAAGTGACAGGGTCTAAATTTCCTCCACCCTGCAAGGATCAATCCTCACTCCTTTCACTGATACTATATGGCCTAATAGCTTCCCCTCCTCCATAGAAAACAAAGATTTCTTGGGATTTAGGGAAAGGCCGAACCTCCGACACTTCGAAAAAAACTTTCTTAGGTGATAGTAGTGCTCTTTTTCAGACCTGGAGAAGACTGTTATGTCATCCAGATAGATCACCATGAACTTATCTTTCTCTCCGATGAAGGCTATGTCCACGGCTCGCTGAAATGTCGCTCCTGCATTCATCACTCCAAATGGCATTTTGGCATACATGAATGTGCCCCAAGGAGTGGTGAAGGTTGTCTTTTCTCTGTCTTCAGGCATGACCGATATATGATTATAGCCAGAAAAACCGTCGATCATGGAAATCCTAGACGCACCGGTTACCCTTTGCAATATGTGTTCCATGTTGGGCAGGGGATAATTGTCTTTCTTTGAGCTCCTGTTTAGGTTCCTGAAATCGACACAAAGCCTGATTTCTCCATTTTTATTTCTTATTGGAACCAAATTGGCCACCCATTCGAAATATCTCAAGGGGACAATGATCTGGGCCTCTAACAACTTCTTCACTTCTTTCTCCATGATAGGCAGCAACATGGGATTTATCTGTCTTAGCTTCTGCCTGGATGGCTTAACCTCTTCCTTCAGTGGGATCTTGTGTTCAATGAAGGATGTATCATACGTCTTGAGATATTCATAGGTCCATGCAAACACATCAGCAAACTCCCTCAGCAACTCGGTATATTTGGCCCTCTGTCCTGTGGTCAAACTCCTTGACAGCTTGACAAACTTAGGCTCCTCCGATATGCCAATGTTGCACTCGGCTGTGTCAACACCTTCATCTGAAACTCTACCCTTTACTGCCACATCATTTCCATCAAACAATATTTCTAAAGGAATTAGTCCCCTCAGAATGTGATTGCTAGGTAGCTGAATGATCTGGTGGTTAGAAATTTTATTTAAAAACACCTCAGGGTGAGGGTTATCTTCCGTATCAGGATCCTGATCAATGTGCAACACAGAAAATTCATCAACAGATTGGAGAAATTTCTCGATTTCTAGATCATCTTCGAATACCTTCCAATGCTTGCCATTGTATGGTACAGAGGGCCTATATTTTATCTCAACATCACATTTGGCCATAGACGACTGAAGGGACCTTGAACTGGCTAGATGAAACAGCTAAAGAATCATCCACAGCATTATCCCCCCTTGGAATAAAAGAGATGTTGAAGGCTAAGAAGAAATTGTCGATTAGGTCCCATACTTCATTTCTATAATTTCTAGGTCGAGGGTGCTTAGCCTGATAAGCGTTTCTGATCTGTTGGACTACCAACTCTGCATCTCCGAACACTTCTACCTCCTAAATTCCCATTTCCCTTGCAGCTCTTAATCCTAGAACAAGGGCTTCATACTCTGCCACATTGTTGGTGGTTTTAAATTCCAGCTTATATGACAGGGATATGGTTTCCTGAGAAGGGGACACAAAAGACACCCTAGCACCAACGCCTTCCCTGGAACAGGCTCCGTAAAAAAACATTTTCCAAATGGGGGTGATGGAGGGAGGAAATTCATGAGGAGTGGTGGGCTACTTTCTGAGTTCAAGAGGAGGCTCGGGAGCATGAGTGAGTTGCGGTAAACTGGAACCTAAATTAGTTTCCAAGGCAAAAATGGGATGGTTGGTAGGATTGGCTTCATCACTGATTATATAGGCCAACTGGGCTTCCCTATATAGCCTCCTATGTTCTCCTCCAAATACTGGGATAGTAGCATATGTGAGGTCCATCTGCAGAGTTCCCCCCAGTATTTTTATCCAAGATCTNTTTTATCCAAGATCTTGATAACAACATACCAAACTTGGGGGGGACATCAACCACTACAATATCCATGACCACACTTTTCATGGGCAACTGAAACAGGTCATGACCAGGTCTTTGATAACCCTGAGACATTAAACTTTCCTAGAGTCGAAGGAATAGAGGTCATGATAGGCTTGGGTGACTTCCATCCCTAATTCTACCATGACAGTTTTGGGCATGAGATTGTGAGAAGCCCCTGAATCCATCAAGCAGTTGTGCAGTATCTTGTCATGTATGTTCAAGGAAGTGTAGAAGGGAGGGGATGAGTCATTCCTATCTTCTACCATAGGACCTAGAATAACTTCAGGCTTTTCATCTTGCAAATTAATGGAGTCTGTGGGAAGGCATGAGATCTCAGACTGTAACAGCTCAGAGAAGTGTTTCTTGAACCCTTCATGTTTAATCAACTCGGTTAGGGGCACATGGATTCTGATTTTCTGAATTTCATGCTCGAAATTAAAAGAAGGTGTAAGCTTCTGGATTTCTCTTATTTCGGGAACATGAATCTGAACTATGGGAGAGAGGGGTCGGGTATTATTACCTCTTTGACTGTCCTCTACTTCATTAGCAGGTTTCTCTATTCTAGTGGACTGTTCAAGAACATCCGGTGCTACTGTCTTTTTCTTAGACCTCAGATCATACCTGCCTTGGCTGCCACTAGTCTTGTCTCCCCTACTCAGTTCATTTAGCTGATTGTCCATGAGAGACTCCTCATATGCTGATTGAGTGAGATGAGGAAAAGGAGGAGTGTCCCAGAAGTAATGGATTTCAGGATCCAACTCATTTATTTCCCCTTCTTCCCCTTCGGCCACAAAATTGTTTTGAAAAGGGGCCTGAATCTTCTGGTCTTCTTTGTCTCTTCCCCTCTCCCTTTGCACAGTCGGGGAAGAAATATTGTTTGGCCTCCTGAAACATCCTCCCTTTTCAGCGTTTTGGGGGCCCTTGTATTCTTGCCTCCCTTCCACCTTCATTCTCTCCATCTCTGCGGACAGAGATTTCACCATCCTGGTCAGTTCATACACTTGAGGGTGGGGCACCGATGGGCCAGAAGTCGAAGCTTCCGACCTTCCCTTTCTTCTGTCTGCGTCGGTCTTGTTTCTCAGTCTATCAACTGCTAATACATTGGATTCCACTTCTCTGGCCGCGTCTTGCATTTGAGCTAAGGAGGTGGCTCTTCTTTCTCTCAATAAAAGACAGAAATCGGGGTCAAACGCACTAGCATACGAGATCTTGGCCGAGGCTTCTGAAGGATTTATTTCGGCGGGGATTTTATTATACATCTTATTGAATATTTTGGAGAAGTCTGAGATAGACTCTCCTTCCATCTTCTTCAAAGACCCGAAATCCATCATGTAATACATGAAATCCTTCCAGTCTCCCCACTGCCTCAAGAAAGCACTATCCAGGGCTTTGATCCCAGCAATAGATCCGAGGGCCAATCCTCTAAACCACTTCCTCACCTCACCATACAAGCTCTGGACGAAGACTCTCATCCAGACATCTTCATTTTCAATGTTGAGGTTGTCTGCGTAGCTGTAGAAAGCAGCCAGGTGCTCTTATGCAGTTACATCCCCTTCCCCGGTGAACTTGGGCATGTATTTCAAGTAATCTCCAGCAGGGAGAGGATTCATAGGATGGGGTAGAACTAAGGGAG
>SNQJ01S0024829.1:127946-141507 GCA_010110895.2 Picea sitchensis | reverse complement strand
CGGTTTAGGCAATTTACCCGAAAATCTTTGTTTCGTCTGTAACTTTCTATTTTTTGTGCTTTTGTAGGTATACGCGGGTTGTAGTAGGTCATCTAGCGTATACACGTGTGCATTAGTGGAGAAGGGCATGTATGCCTTCAAAAAGGGTGTTTTTATGAAGTTGTTAGTAGTGGCTTGGAAAAAATGGAAAATGAGATGGCTTGCTGCCAGGTAAGCATGTCTGGTGCAAATTAGGGTTATAATAGATGCCCCCTAATGTGTGAGGTCAGAATAGCATCTGATGGCCGAAATACATTATCAATATTCACCAACGTAAGAAACAAGTGAGCCCAGGAACCAGAGTTCGGGAGGTGCCATATGAAAAATAATAATTGTCTCACCGAGGCGGGCATACCCATGCTCAGGATGAAATAAAATCATGGCTGCCAATCAAATACACTGCAGATCCATGTCATATAACTATATAAAGTGTAGCCGCGAGCAATACACATCGGATCTACATCTCGAAATCAAAAAGATATACATGTATAGTATCCATCTTCAAGAAGCTAATAAGGTTTGATCACTAGATAAGAGGCCTTCAGAGATCGAGCAATAGCTTCAAAATCTTCACAACTCAGGTAGGAGTGTAATATGAGTGTACGACTTCACTACCCAGAGGTCTTCGAGGGCTCATCAGGAATGGACTAGAGGATCTTGATGATCAGGTTAAGAGCTTCATGGATTTCGAACAAAGAATTGATTGGGCTTTCGGGATGGTCGGGCATGAGGGAAAGAGACAAACTACAGAGGGGTTGACTCAGGCTTGGTAAAAACTTCCCTTGGACAATAGCACGACAAAAGATGAGACTCGGGAAGCATGGTATTTGACATAAGTCCACGATGCAAGAGGTAATGCAAAATCTCCAAATGTTTGGAAGAATAACCAAATGGAGGAGGACACATCTATATGTAGCGAGAACAACTTCCTAAGGTCATGTTAAATCCCAAATATTGACAAACAAACGGAAGGATGTGCTTTGTCTAAGGGCAACTCATTGTGTTGCCAACAAAAAAGAAAATACTTTTCCCTTCCTCTTTTTGGGGTATATTTGATTTTTTTGTCTTTTTCAATAATTTTGGAAAGCTTGAAAAAGAATAAACGAATGCTACGTTACAAAGGAGGATTGAGTGTCACAGACATACTAGTTCCAAGTGCAAGGAACACATGGATGCTCAGAGCAAAGGGACATATGCAGGAAAATGACACTCGGGAAAAATCCTCCATGGGCCAAGGTGTCAAGACGCAGAGGCAAAGTGCTACATGGCTTGTGTATAAAGCATGCTTCAGATGGTTCAGTCGAGACTAACATGGAGCCGGAATTAGGCCAAAGACGTAGGTATGAAAATGCGATTAATAAGACACAATGATAGCGTCCTTCGATGTGGTTTTAACAAGCCCAGAAAAGGTAAGATCAACGGTTTTTCATTTTTAGAGAGTCTGAAAAAGTGTAAAAGGAGACTCTGCTGGGGTAACTTTTTCAAAGGTAGTCTAGTCAGTTCGAAAAAGGTGTAAACTAGCACCGAAAAGACGTCTATTCAAAACCATTTTAACGAGTGTGATAAAGACAAGATCACTTGGCAATTTTTTCATATTTAAGAAGTCTGAAAAAATCTTAACTATGGACTCTATATGAGATGTTCTTCTGGGCCATTTTAATGAGTGTGAAGGAACAAGATCACTCGACAATATTTTCAATTTTAGGGAGTCTGAAAAGAGATTAACTATGGACTCCATGGGGGTTCTTTTTTCGTAAATTTAGTCCCTCAGGCCCGAAAAAGGGTTAAAATCATACCTAAGAATACTCTTCTAGAGAACCGAGGCAACTAGAGTATAAATTTGTTCGTACAGTTGACCATCCGGACCGAAAAAAGGGTAAACGACTGCCGGACAGACATGCCTTCAAATTTTAGTTTAACGAGCGTGAAGGGAAACAAGATCGCTCGACAATCTTTTCATGTTCAGAGGGTCTGAAAAGGGCTTAAAAGAAGACCCATTGTGTTTTGGGAGTCTCGAGGGTGAGGTCAAGATTGATAATGAATCATGCAAATGAGGCTCATACTCGTAATCAGGAAAACTAATATGGACTCCCGAGCCTATAGTCAGTAGTGACGGCATGGATACCAAAAAATGCAACCAGGATCTACCTAGGGCATCCATGAAGGGTTGGGCTCTACCACTAAATTACGACACTTCTAAAGTAGAAAATATGGTTATGTGTCATAACTCGGTGGGGTCAATCCTATGGCAAAGAAAAAAAGACAACGAGATACCGAAAGTGGAGGTGGAATCCTAACTTAGATGCAACACATCGAAAAAATAACTTTTTACCAAAGGACCTTTAAAATGACCCAAATCTCCAAAAACTTCCCAATACCTAAAGTAACATTCCATAAGAAACTATTGAACAATACTAAATGATTTTCAGGCTAGAAGAAACGACAAAAAATGACAAAAAGGGGCCAAAAATTCTATAAATAGAAGTTGGCAGCTCATTATCACCATTGTGAATTGAGAAATTGACAAAAATCCAAAAACACCCCTTCGTTAAAAGAGTTGATTCTGGGAGCTTTAGTGGACAAAAAAAACTTCTGCTTGGACCAAGTAAGTACATACTAACCCCTCTTTCATTTCAATTCTTCCTTTATGCATTTAATTTTGTTTTTTGGAGGGGCGTCAACCTTTAAAAAGGTCAGCCCTACGTATACGTGGGCTATCCTATGACAGCCTGTGTGTGCACGTGGGCAGGAGAAAAGTTGCACACGTACACACACGTCTATGCACACTACAGCCCACGTGTACCCTCCATTTTGTGGAAAAAAATCAACAAAATCAAGAGCTAATCCCTCATAAACTTGTGAATTGCAGGATGTATGTTCATTGGAGAGAGAGGGAGCATGAGGACATTGATTTTCTGGTCATTGAGGAGCTTTCTGCTACTACCGCATTGGTGCAATGTGGTTTGTTAAAGTTCTTCCAGTGTTCTTTCATGCGCGAACAACCTAGGCTATTGAACACCTTGTTTGATTATTGGTATGATGACGCAAAGGCCTTCATGCTTGAGGGATAGTCGTTGACTCCAACGACCGAGGATATCTACTTTCTGACTGGCCTCTCAAGGAGAGGGGAACCAGTAAATTTTCTCACTTTCCCTCCGGGCCTCACAACATATCAAAGTTGATTGGACTCCATTGTGAAGCCAGCACAGACAAAATGGGCACACAGGTGCCGATAAACAATATCTCATACCTATCAATGAAAGTGATAGTTTTTCTCATTGGACGGATCACTGGATCCGCAACTTTTCATCAAGCTTCCCGAGCGCATATGAATTGTGTTGTTCAGTTCTTAAATGCACAAGTTTTCAACTGGAGTACTACTTTACTGGATTTCATGAAGAGGTAGCTGACAGAGTGTCACATGTGGAGGCATAGAAACTTCGGGTTTGGGACTATTCTTTGTTCTTTCTTTTTCAAGAGGGTACCTAATATTAGCTCGAGGGAGATAGTACGAGGGCACATAGCCTCTTCTCCAGAAGTATGCAGATGGGCGACGTTGTTTCCATGACAGGGGGCAGGGAGGACTATTAAGGCCTTTGAAGATAAGTTTTTCGACTGGTGGTCTCGGCAGATTCCGGCGATAGAGGACTATCCTTATGTCGGAATCGACTTTTCCAGGGACCCTGACATGGGAGTACCTCCCGGAGTGGTACGAGGAGATTTAGGTACGCCTGTAGCTTCTTCTTCTTTTTTTGAGTTATTTAATTTTTATGTCTTTTTATATATATCAATTTTTTTTGTGTGTACCAGATTATCTGACAACTATGTATATGTTCTGTGCAGATGTGGGTCCAGTGCGTTCAACAGAATTTTCGAGGACTAGGCGGCATCCTCGACCAGAGGCAGGACCAGTTGCGGTCAGTGGACCAGCAGCAGGGGGACCTCCAGCCGGAGAGGCTGAGACAGTATTGAGAACGTTAGAGTGGAACGTCACCGCGCTTACTCGAACAGTCCCCATGGCGGAGATCAAGGATCTCCCACTGTCCATGCAGAATCACGTTGTTGGGGTACCATGGACCTCGGTCCAGCTTTTTCGGCGTATGGATAACGCCATTGTTCACTATGACAGGGCCAACAGGCCCCACCCTTAGCTTATACTAGACTTCTTATGTGCCAAGGGCACCGTTTGTATATTTTTGAGGGCAAAAGCCTTGTGACTCTTTACTGGACACATATTTTTTGAGGCGCTCGCGCCCACTTATGTACTCTGATACTTTTTGATATATATATATATGCGTATTTACATCTCTTGTGTTTTATGGATTACATTTTATTTACAAATGTATTTACATGTGTGTGTGTTTCTTAAATGTGTGCAAGATGTCAATCTAATATATGATTAGCTAGAGTATCTGTAACTTGATTCAATCTCCTAGGAACATGGATATACGTAATGTAATCAAAGCTTCGTTCTAATAGATGTACCCTAAGGAACCGTTGGTGTAAAGTAGGATCGTAAATGCGGTAAACCCCATTTAACTGAGACACAACCAGCTGAGCATCTAGATAGACCCGGAGATGAAGGATACCAAGTGACAAAGCATCACAAAGCAACTCAATAATTGCACTGTATTTGGCGACATTGTTTGTAGTGTCACCTAAACAGATACCTCCTGAGGATACTAACTGGCCCTGAGGTGTGAAAATACCCAAGTTGTGGAATCAAGCCTCCGAGTGTGCCGGCTAGTTCCGTCCACAAACCCAACGAACACCTCTGATTCACTTGACATCTACCACAGTGAAAAAGATAACATTAAAAATGACACATCCATAAAACTAAAAGACAAAACTAAAAAAGTAATAGTACAAAGACTATACATATGTTACAAAAATTCACCCAAGGCGACCCACCTATGAGCAATACTTCTTGAGGTAGAGCCCATTTCTAGGCTCTGCCAACACATTTCCCTCAAATTCCACCAGACGATAAGCACCCTTTTTTAGAACCTCTTTCACGATGAAAGGTCTGAACCACATAGGTTTGAACTTGCCTGCCCCCAGGGGGTCTTTATCTTGGTCATAGACTAGGACAAGGTCGCCTTCAGAGAAAATCTGAGGATGAACGGACCGATCATATTAACACTTGAATTTTTATTTGTGAGCTTCGTTACCTAAGGTCGCATCACGACGTTGCTCATCGAGCTACTCGAGATATAATCAATGCTCTTCAAGCGGTGAAGTGTCTAGCAATAACTGTACTGCCAACTTTAGAGATGGAATCTGGAACTCTATGGGTAAGACTACTTCCAACCCATAAACGAGTTGAAAAGGTGAGAAACCGGTTACAGTATTAAGAGACGTTCGGTAAGCCCATAATTCCGAGTATAACATCAAATGCCAATTTTACTTGGCCGAATTGATCGTTCGTTGTAGAATGGTCTTAAGAGATTTATTTACAGCTTCAACCTGACCATTCATTTGTGGGTAGTAGGGTGATGAATGTTCTTGCCTTAACCTAAGCTTTGATGCTAATTCGTTCATCATTTTGTTCTGAAAGTGACAGCCATGGTCAGTGACAATCTCTCTCAGGGTGCCGAACCTTGCTATTATCTGGTTGAATAAAAAGAGAGTTGCGGTCTCCCCGTCATCTATGAATGTTGGCATAGCTTCGACCCACTTGGTGAAGTAGTCTACTGCTACGATGATATAACTGTGCCCCCTTGTTGAAGGGGGGTTGCATGTAGTGTAATCAATCCCCCACTTAGTGAAGGTACCAACGGTAATAATGGGAAACATGGGAGCGAGGTGTGCCCTCATCTTACGAGAGAAGCTCTGACACAGGTGGCACTTCTTGACTGATTCAGCGCAATCTTTGATTAATGTTGACAAGAAGTAACCGGCTCGTAGAATGTTTTGGGTTTTTTCCAACCCAGACAAATGACCGCCACATGCTCTAGTGTGGCAATCGTTAAGCATGATTATTGCTTCTTCATGAGTGAGACATCGGCAAAGGATGCAGTCTACACCTCGACGATACAAAGTGTCCTCGAGTATGAGGTAGTCATTGGCCTGATGACATATACGACGACGCTCATCACAAGAAGCAGAGGCGGGGCACTTCAAAGTTTGGAGATAGACAAGCACATCTCCATACCAGGGGTCGGAAGACACGATCAAAAACATGTCTCCTTTGATAAGCGACTCATCGGGTATAACATCACCTGATTCGACCGGAAGTTCTGATATGAGTTCTGCAAAGACCAATGAATTTTTGGATTTTGTCGAAATGAAATCCAAGTCAAATTCTTGGAGGATAACTATCCATCTACTGATCTTTCCGCCAATGATGCGTCGTGTCAACACGTATTGAAATGGATTCACAATGACAATGATGGTAGTCTTGTGAAATAAGATGTATTGATGGAACCGTTGGATAGCATGAACTACTACCAACGCAAGTTTTTCAATGTGAGAATAATTGAGTTTTGGTCGAACTAGGCCTCGGCTCAGGTAATAAATCACGTATTCTGAGAGCAAATCATCCTCCTGAACCAAGACCATACCGATGGTCGACTCTATAGTGGCCAAGTACAATAAGAAATATTTATTATAATTGGGTGGCCGAAGCAAAGGGGTTGATGTGAGGGCGTGTTTCAACGCTGCGAAAGAGCATTGAGCAGCTTTGTCCAAATGGAAAGGAACATCATTCTTCAATAAACGCGCGAAACCTTTTGTGATCTTGACATAGTTTGCGATGAAACGCCGTAAAAAGTTCACTTTTCCTTACAGACTTTGAAGCTCAGGAATGGTGTGCGGGGGGGGCCAATTGAACTATTGCCTCAACCTTTAGAGGATCGACAATGATCCCTGTTGTCGAAACTATGAAACCTAGAAGACGACATGATGTGACGCAAAAACTACATTTGTTTGGATTCAAGCGGATTTGGTAGTAGTGATATCGTTCAAGGATAAGTCAGAGGTGTGTAGGATGATCAGCTCGCTTGCGAGATCGTGACGCTAAATCATCAAGATAAGCCTCGACTATGTGTTTGAGGTCGTGGAAAGCGAAAGACATGGACCGCTAAAACGTAGCTCCAGCATTTTTCAGACCAAAAGACATCTTCTGATAAGCGAATGTACCCCATGGACAAATGAAAGTGGTTTTGTGTTGGTCTTCAGGCTTGATCTGTATCTGATTGTATCCTGAAAAACCATCCATGAAAGAAAAGGCCTCGCAACCTGCACATTCATCGACTATCTGGTTAATAAATGGCGTGGGGAAATTATCCTTTGGACAAGCCTTGTTCAGATCACTGAAGTCCGTACATACATGAATAGTACCTTGTTTTTTTATCAACTAGCACGAGATTTGACACCCATCAAGTCAATTGGACAGGGTAGATGAAACAAACTTGAAGTAGTTTATCCACTTCAGCCTTAATAGTTGCTTCTTTCCTAGGATTGACCGGACAAATATTCTGTCGTATCGGCTTAACATAAGGATAAGTCGTGATTTCATGTTTGATAATTCTTGGATCTATGCATGGCATTTCTTCGTAAGACCAGGCAAACATGTCGCGGAATTCTTTAAATAAATCCGTGTAGATTTGAATCTCCTTGGGGGAGCAATCTTCTCCGACGAATATGTTCTCCATGATGCCAAGGGTTCTGGAGATATCAATAGGTATCGTTTCAGCTATTGTTTCCATATTTCCTATAGCGTAAGCAACGTGCATTGTCAAAGGATTGATAGGACAAGCTTTATCTCTAGTTATAGTTAGAGTGAATTCACCTACTTCAATTCATCTTAACTCTGGGAGGAAGTAAGATCTATGATGAAGATCATCCTAGGCTCTGTCTGGACTAGACATTGCCTCAATAATCACCTCGTCTAAGGGAAATACTAAGTCTAAAGAATCTGTATCAACAAGGGAACCTTGAGCCCTAATAGGCTCGAGCACCGGATCTAACTCTTGTGTGAGAGTCGGGTCAGGGTCGGCGAAATCTTGTTGAATAATCGAGTATGCAACTTCTGCCATGGACAGAGGCATGGCCATGCCATGGTGCTCTGTCCCTTCCATCGTGGCTAATGGGGAAGGAAGATTCCATGGATAATTAAAGTACGTCGCGCGAAATGACAAGATTCGAAAATTTTTGGCTCGAGGCTGGTCGGGGACAGTCATCATGTAATGGACATTGTCGGTCGAAGGCGGGTAATTGAAAGTACCCATCAAAGGTGGGCACAAACCAACCCCTACATTGACGACGTTGGGCTGAGGGTTGTCAATCATCAAGAACGTGGAGACCCCTGATGAAGGGTCAGGACGAGAGAAGGATAATTGATCAATGGTCACAATTCGGCCCTCGTGTGGAAACAGAAAGACCCAAAAAACTATCGCGACCACTTCTTGCATAGCATAGGTCCAACTCCTTCCTAACAAGATATTGTAGTTGAGAGACGCGTCGACCACTTCAACTTTGATGCACACGGTTTTCCCCCCTAACTGCATGGGGAAAGAGGGGATGATCCCATGTGGCTGGAAAGAATGACCATCGAAAGTTGTAAGAAGAGTAGGTGACAGAAACAAAATGGGTTGGTCGATCACCTTCCAACATGCCAAAGATATCACGCATGTCGAGGCACCCTCATCAACCACTATGTGGAAAATGTTCCGAGTAAAAATTTTTGTGGTGTAAGCCACTACTATCTGAAATGCTACGTGGTAAGAAAGACAAGGTTTTAAGTCGGTCGTATCAAGTATGATCATTCCTGGATTACAAGTCTTAGCAGATCCTAGGGCAGCTAACAGAGCTTTTCTCTGGGAAGGGGAACTCTGGAGGACTTCCAAAGCAGACATTGCACAAGGGGTTTGTGACAAATCCTCCACTGTAGAGTAGTTCTAGGCAGCCCTTGCGTTCGGATTGTGAGGAGATTTATTGAATGCACCTTTTGGGATGCGTGTCATTATTTCGCCCAACGTCTTCTCAATCTGGAGAGGAAGAGGTGGGTTTTCGGCTTCTTTGCTCTTCTCAGAGGTGCTTGGTATTCTGTAATCATGTGCTCTAGTCGATATATAGGCATCACCTTTCATCATATACACATTCGTTGACGAAGGATTACTCAAAGATGGGGGGGAGGGGTCCCTGACTTCCCCCCTCGGTGCTCGAAGAGGCTTGGGTGAGGTTTTTCCCATGTGGAAACGAGTTTGTTAACACAACAGGTTGTTGTTGTGCCAATAACTTATGGGCTTCTGCAAGCCGAGGGCACTGATGTGTTAGGTGGTCCTCCTTGCAAATATTACAAGGATACTTCGACTTCTTCTTTTCAGTGTCGCCCCCACCAGCATTATCGGTGGGTTTCTTATCCCCCTTACCCTTCTTTCGTTGTTTCTTCTTTCCATCAGGCTATTGGGCGACCTTTGAGTTTGTCATTTTCACACTGTGTACATCTGACTTTTAGTTAGGGGGAATAGCCGAACCGGTGGTTTGGCTGGCCATTGTTTGTTGTATCGAAAATTGTTGCAATTGATTTGACAATGGATTAGCGGGCTTCGTTTGTGATGAACCAATAAGGCCATCGACATGTGGTCCATACCTCTGTCTGGTCTTGTCAAGTACTGACCTTGGTGCATCTGGCAAGATTTCATAAAGTAAACCAAACTAAGAGTAAATCAGCTCCAGTTTTTGAGCTCTCATTATCGCATATTCCTCGGAAAACACCCCGGATGTTGCAACGTCTTTAGACAACTGGGGTACCAAAGACTTAAGGAACCACTCTAGCGGAAATGTTGGTGGGACTGGCACTTTTATCAAACTCTTCCAGCATCTCCATTCTCAAATGTGATCTGAGATATGGTCTACTTTTGTCTGTTCAAAGTTGGCCAGCAATTTAGTGTTGGCATCGTATCTCATAGGTAATTGGAAATGGTTTAATAAAGCCATTGCCAATTCGCCAAAGGAAGAGTATTGTGAGTGGTCGAGCTCGATGTACCATTTCGCAGCACTCCCTATGAGAGCACGTTGAAACAATCGCAACTGGATGGAGTCGTCTCTCAAAGAGTTGGACGAGCACCATAGGTGGAAGGTAGTGTGATCACCAGGATCTTCATTAGGCTTGGCTTCGAACTTTGGAATGTCTGAAGGCAACTTGGTCGGCATAGGAGGCCAACTCGGATCATGACAGATGGGGTCATTTAATAATCTTGTCAAGTCTGGCAAGTGCAGGGTTGCCAGAAACGGTAGTTTGGGTTGTGGATAGTAACCAGGGAAAAAGGAGCCTAGAGTTTGGTTGGCACCAGGTTGTCAGGAAAAGTTAGGTTGTTGGCTAGGGCTCTGGTAATAAACATGGTCATGACTATCATATGGATTTTTCACTTGTTGAGACATCATCGGTTGATTCCCGAAATAGGATGTAAAGGGTTGGGCTTGCGTCGCATTCCAAGGATTTTGGGAAGGGTTGCCCCCTACCGATCCGATGGGAATAGGTGTTGATCCTTGTCCGGGGTTCCACTGGGTATGGAAGGGGTTTCCCCCGATCGGCATCCCTAACAAGGGAACTAGTCCCTGCCATGGATTCCAAGGTCCTTGTGAGGAAGGAATTCCTAAGTTTTCCCCTTGTGCAGGAATAGTACCTTGTACAGGATGTGGTTGTGCATAATCGGGGTTGGCCCCGGCTGAGACAAAAGCTGACGAGAAAGCATTGTGACCAAACGCATCGAATAAAGAGAATGGTGTCAAACCAACCGGCATGTTATAAGAAGGGAGTGCTTGACTATCTTCTCCAAACAAGTTTACGTTTGGCTCGACAGAGTGTTGATGAACACCGTCGAGTGAGGGGGGCGAAGGGGGTATATGACCCCCGTCGTAAGGGAAAGCGATAAAGGGGGTTGAAGTGCCCCCAATAGATCCTTGTAGAGGAGAGTTGGAACTCCCTGCCCCTAGACTTGAAGTCTGTAGAGTGGAGGAGGAAAGTACAGTACTCGTCCCGAAGCCAAGCATCCCGTATGAGAATGAAGGGCCTATCACACTCTGGGTAAACAGAGCAGTGATCGCCACCATAGACAAAATAGGACCTCTACCTGAGGTAGAAGCAGTAGAGATCATAGTGGCTCGGACCAACAATGGTTGGTTAAGAGGTGGAACACCCCCTGTAGTGATGGTCGTGGAGGGAATATGAGTATTCCCTGAAGAAGTAGAAATGTTTGTTGTCATCGCTACTTGAGACACTATCAGGCGCTCGTAAGGATAAACCTATACGATGACAGGCATTGATAGATCAGCATTCAGAGGTTTGTACGGACCAAGAGCTTCCACTCCAAGGTCTGAGATGGTTGGCTCCTCTGGAATCAATTGTTCTTCTCTCGAAGATGGGTTGGGCACAGTTTCCTATAACCCGATTGTCTCAAAAGACCCTTGTTGGTCTAGTTTTTGCCTTAGCAGTGGCGGGGGGGGTTCGAGGTCAACCGGCGGCAGGCCCAAAAGCCTTCGCGACCGGCAAAACTCCTGATCCTCCACTGTGTGAGAATATCAAAGACACGCTAGGGCTATCTATAATCGTTTGAAAACCAGCACGCACTAGAAAAAGTTCCTATGAGATAAAACAAGCAGTCACTAGCTAGTTGGAAGAACAGTTACAACAACCAACACTAGAGCAACTCACCGGTGCAAGTGCAACTCGAATACAGAAGCACCCTCCGGGTATACTCTGCAAAGTGTGGCCTGATGTCTATCATAGGTACCACGGTATACCCCCGTAGTCACCTATGTAAGTCACTAGAATGATAGGCAACTAGATTTCTAGTGCGCAAACAGTCACCAGACGGGTACAGTCGACAGTCGAGTGGACCACAATGAGCATGGTATCAAGCCTGAAACCTATCAAGGGTATTGAAAGCAAGTGTTCCGGAAGACGATTGAGGACCTCAAACGGATTCGATACCCACAAATCTCCGTGGCAAATGCGATAAACGGAATCCCAAGATAAGCCCTCTATATGCTTTCCCCACTACTCTTGGTCCGGCTTTGGAGGGGTTATCTCTGCTACCTTTCTGTACGCAACCTCGTGTTTATCCCTTGTGTTAGAGGGGGGTCCTGGATAACTTTCATGATAGTGGAATTTTAACACTTCCTAGCACAGACTCCTATGTTTGTTTTTGCAGCCTTAAAGAGTTTCCTCTCCAATCCTAAAGCAAGGCTCTAGCCTAGACTAGTTGATGGACCCTATAAACATAAAGTCTAGTTGATTTTAATTAATTGTTAATTTTAGTGGTTGTCTTAAGTCAAAGGGAACGAAAATGAAAACAGTGATGTTTTTTAGAGATGAAAGAGAAAAGCATATAATGAAACTAGAAACAAATTACTTCTTCACAAATTCGAATTTGCACATTCAAACTCTTTAACCAACTTTTCAAACTTTTTGTTCTCTAAGATCTTTTAACAGAAAACTCAAAACAGATCATAACGATTGTTATGCTCATAACTGTTGTTGTGTTTCACCTGTGTCCTTCTCCCAGTCATCACATAATTTATAGTCTGTGATTGTTTGTTGCTTGGTTGTCTCAATCTTTGTGGTGGCAGATAATTATTCCTTGAAAAAAATAATTGCTCGTATCTAAATCTTAAAGAATAGTTTATAGCTTTGTGACCAAAATTAGAGTAGAAAAAAACAATAACCATAGAAAAAACCTTTGTACCTTGAAAAATTTTGTCTTCTTTGAGGAGGTTGATTTCTTTCATGTAAATAATCTCTCTGATCTACAGATTTGGTTCTGGTACTTTTTCTTTCATTCCTTCTTGGTGGTTGATTTTCTTTCTTTGTTTATGCAGAGTGATTGTTGTCAATGTTTGAGGATTTGACAAACTTGACAGGTTTTGTATTACTTGGATGATCACTACTTGATCATTCTTCATACCCCAATCCAGCTTTCAACTTTGGGTTTCTTTGTTGATTTAGAATGGAGGTTAATCCTTCTGAGGCTTTAATACTTGGCAGATTTTGGTGATACAATCCCTTAAACTTCTCCATTTATTTTCTAGTTTTTACTATCTCTTCTTCTAAGGCTTCACACCTTGCTTTCTTCTCTGACAACTCTTGTTTCAGTATGTCTTCTATTTTATTTGCCTCTTCTAATTCCACTTTCAGCATCAGGCTGTTTACTGTCTTTCTCGAATTGTATCAACAATTTTTTTTTCTTTTTGTTCTTAATTCTGACTCTGTCAATCTCTTCCAGTGCACTGATCAGTTCTCCTTCCATATCAACCACAAATTCTTCATCATTATCATCACTGCCTGTTCTTTTATTATCATAATCCTCTTTTTCCATAAGCATGAATTTATTTACCTTGTCTTCACGGGAAGAGTCACTATTGGTGTCTTCTGGGGAATTGTCATTATTTGCACACAAACTTTTCTTCTTACTATATTTCTTGAATTTGTACTTCTTTTCATCATCAGAGTTCTGGTCCTTTTTCTGATGGGGACACTTAGATGCAAAATGACCTATCTTACCACAGTTAAAGCATT
>SNQJ01S0024829.1:108761-127936 GCA_010110895.2 Picea sitchensis | reverse complement strand
TTTTGAAGGCATACATGCCCTTCTCCACTAATGCACACGTGTATACGCTAGATGACCTACTACAACCCGCGTATACCTACAAAAGCACAAAAAATAGAAAGTTACAGACGAAACAAAGATTTTCGGGTAAATTGCCTAAACCGGTTGACAACCCATAGCCGATCACTCAACCAAATACCTAGCACTTTCTATCCTATAAAAGAAGGGGTAGGGGTCCCATTTGGAGGAGGGAAAATAATAGTAAAGAAACTCTACCCATTTTTGTGTTCCCCTTGCCCCAATATTTTGCAACCATTTTGTGGAGAGAAGCATATGTGAAAGTAGTTGGAGCACAGTTGAAGAGGAGCCCAGGACCAAATTCGACGAGCAGTGGCTGATCTCACTATTTTAAGTTACTTTTGTGAGGTTAATAAAAAGAAATACTTTTCCCGTCATGCCATATGGGGTGTTTAATATTTTAATATTGATTATATTTTGTTAGAATCTCTAACCCATTAGTTCATATATAAGATGCATGTTTGGAGTTCTTTGTTTTTCTGTTGGTGAATACAGGTCAGATTTGGGAGGAGACTTGCATTCAAGGAGCAACCGAATGTTAAATGATCGACATCAAACCCGAAAGTCAAGATAGAGTAACTTGATCCTTTTACTCTTGTGTTTACATATGAATAGTGGGGTTTATGATGGGATGATGGTAAGAAGTAGGAGACTTTAAATGGTCATTCCTCATGCATTACAGAACCCTTAATGCTATTCCATGGGGGGATTTCCCACCCACAACACCACCCAAGGTAGAAACAACATCAACATAATGAAAAAAGTGCGTCGGGTTTGCGACACAAGTGTTGGATTGCAAATTATTGAAGAAGTGTCGCAAGGATCAATTGTCGACAGGTGTTATAGCAGAAATGAAGAAGTGCGTAGGAGTACAAATTAATTGGGTGACATTCCTGTTAAATTAGTTTTTGATGGATTGCATAGAGGCACAAGACAAGGGAACACAATTACACTATGCACAATTGTTAATATTGATAGCATTAGTAGCTTGGAGGGAGTCGCAAGACACACAATTTATGTTAGCTACTAACAAACCATGTTTGGCAATGAGATACACTAACTTGTCTCATACTAAGCACAAGGAGAGACAACTGAATAACAACATCGTTTTTTACATCTATAAGGAGGTAATTCAATAATGCATTCAAGATACACCATGCATATTACTGCATGTGTTAGAAGCATACAATGAAGTTGAGCATTTAAAGGAAGGACACCATCATATGTACATTCAAGCGAAGAGGGACCCAAATTAGGAATGGGTACCCATGAGATACAGGGTGATAGAAGAAGAAATGGGACATATCATGGAATATTGGGATGACGAGTGGAAGATCCCAACGATAGAAATAAAGCAGCCATAGACACAAAACCCATAAGTAGAAGAAGTAGGATATGAAGAAGAAGAGGAAGGATAGGGAAACCAAGGAAGTGGCATAGGTTACACACAAAAGACTATACCGCAGCCGGGAGAGAAGAGGAAAGACACATGCAAGGGGAAAACAGTCCAACAACGCAATAAGAGTAAAGTTATGAGGGAAATGACCATTCAAGCACTAACAAATGATGAATTATACAAGATCGCAGATGAAGTTAAGGAGGTTATTGAGGAGGCTTTTGATCAAGTGACGCAAAAGAAAAAAGAAATGAACTTGGATGTGCAAGCGCAGATGGCCGCATTGTGATAGATTTTTGAGAGAACTAGGATAATGCCAGTTAGAACAAGAGAACAAAAGTAGAAGGAGAGTATGACGAAGACCACATAGGCACAATCGATGAAATCTCACCCATCTACAATATTAGGAGGGCATTGAGTGATGGAGATAGCTGCAGGATCTTTAGAGTTCCCTACGAAAGAGTCACAAGAGCATGCAAAGACACTTAGTCATATCGACTTGGTGTTATCTTAGTTTCCTGTAGAAGTATTATCTGGTTTGCAGACGAGCATCACGTAAGAAATTCAATTGCATGTTTTGTCAACGTCAATGGATTTGACTAAGGTAGTTGCAAATAATGATGCGCTACAATAAAAATATTATAAACTTAGGCTGGAGAGGGAGGAGACCACATAGAGGATGAAAAGATTGAAATAGGCGGTTTAGGTGGTTATTAGTAATATTTTAAAAATGCCTAAGGAGGTACATGCCCCTTTAGGGTAATAGGTCAAAAAGATCAATGAACCCATTTAGGGCTTCTGCATGAATATTACTGCTTTGGAAGCATGTCAGATATCGAGCATTCCACCAGAGGAAAGAGAGAAAAGGGAGAAGATGACAACAACAACCGTAGAGAACATCAATAGTATTGAAGTAGAGTGTGCCAAGCTATATGAAGAAAGCACAAAAGTATGGACTCAACTAACAGGAGACATGGAGCTGCAGGAAATTGGGCAGCAGCTACAGGTTGCGCAGGACAAGGCACAAAAGTTTAAGTAAGTGATGAGCACCTTACCACCAACAGAAAAGATGGAAACAATAGAAAAAAATAGAAAATTATACTAAAAAATGAACCAGATGATGGCAGAGAAGTAGAATCACACACAGAAGATCGAAACGTCGTGGGAGGAAGCATACAAGGTGACAATAGAACTAGCAGTTGCACAGGGCATGGTAAAGCAGGTGGTACAAGAAAGTGTAGAAAAATTGAAGACCCATATTACTACAGAGATGACTGAGGGAATTATGCAGCAAAAAACACAAGCAATGGAAAATATCACAACTGCAAGGAAGACATTTCAGAAGTTCATGGAGACCTAGAATAAAGCTTGAAGTGGCCCGAGACAAGCCACAAGTGAGTGTTGGGGCCCTGCTGGAGTAGGTCATTTTGGGACAAGTTTTGGGAATCGTGCAGGAGAAAACCATGAAACAAGTCGAATAAGGAGCAATGCGCACATAAGATGAAAATTAGTTAGAAGTAGTTTGACCTTTTGGTCCATTTTGTAATGGGCTAAGCCCTAGTATCAATGTATAAATATGTAATGCGTTTTTTAGTAGAGAGGGTCATATGAGGATAGTGAGATTGAATGAGGGAAGAGTAGTTTGTCCAGTAGCAAGTGTTAGACTGAAAGTCACACTTTGAATGGTAAAGTGTAATCTCAACACCCATCAATAAATTTAAAATAAGTTTTTATGATAAGGTGCTGTATGGATAAAAAATTCAGTAAAACAATGTCAATCACAATAAGTTCCAAATAAGATGCACCAACAAATGAGGTTTTGAATAACTTGGATCAGGGTTTAAAGAATAAGATGAATAGGGGGAAGACTTTAGTAAGAAAGGTGAAATATATCTACCATTTACATTATGTAATTGTTGCGTCCCTTTCATCACCTAAATGAGAAAAATAAGGACGCTTACAAGTCCAGTTGGGTTAGCTGGACAAGACAATAGTGAATGCAAGAGTTAGAAACATATAGCATAAGAAATAGACAAATAACTAAAGCTAATAGCAATAAAAGAAACTAAACTAGAGTGCATATGAGAAATAGAACAAAAATTAAACAACATGCATGCCACCAATGGATAAATTGTATTAGTGGGAAAACACCAAAGAGAAAGAGATACTATGGGTCCCCTCTTCCTCCAAGGGAGGGCTCTTGAATCCCTAATGATTGAGCTCTTCTTACAAGTAGGAAACTAAAAGGAAATGGTGAAGAAATCGAAAGCCCATTCACTCAAGAGGTGATGTGAATGGCTAAATGAAATGGTGCTTGTATGCTCTTGAGAAAAGAGGATTCTCGAAGAGAATATAGGCAACATAACAATACAAATGAATTCCTTGAAAATATAGTGCACCCATGGCCTCTTTTTATAGCAAAGATTTGAGGCATTATTCAACTAGTTTTTAGTGTGAACAAGAGGCTCTTTAGGGAACCCTTAGGTCTTTGACCACCCCCCCACTCGGATTTGGGTGTCAATTCGACTTGGGAGATGAACCAAAAGTGGGTGGAAGGTTGACCAAAATCATAAATGCGTTGTTCTGAGGTGTGTGCAACTTTTTGCATCCACAGTCGTGCATCGGGCGCATATGCGCTTTTCCGGCATTATTCGACTATTGCACGTGCACGTGTTGCCTTTGTATCCTTAGCGCATGATGATATTTTTAACCAGTTGTATAGTTTTGTGCCCTTTGGAAATTCATATTCTAGGCCATGGATGAAATAATGGGTGTTTTGAAGATGTGGGATTCTTGAAACCATTTGCGGATGAAATTCCAGTGATAACAGATGCCCCTTGATGTGTGAGATTAGGAGCATATGTATAGCTGAAATACATCAATGTTTCTTCTACTAAGAGTACCTTTGTAAGAAAGAGTGTTGAGGGGATTTCAAGAGCAGCCCATTGGAGGGAGAGGGGAGCCTATAGGACCCAAACCTTTCGCAAGATGTGGAAAAATAAATCTGTGTACAAACGAGGCGGGCATTCCCCATGCTCGTGTCATGTAACTGAAAAATGTGTAATACAGTAACTGAAGTTGTGTGTTGGTGTAGATGAATGCAACTCCCTCGGGGACGTGTTGATAATAGTAGAGGACAATTCTGATGGTGAACAAACTCTGAAAAGAGGTGAGGACACCTGTAATAAGTGTCGATGATACGTAGGCATTGATAGCCTAGCAATTTTCAAAGGTCTTCGACAAATATAAAAAACAACTGCAATAGTCACAAAGTAAGACCCACCACAACATGATAAGGTGTTGAAGTTGAATGTCGTGGGGGTCAATGACAATAGAGAGCAATGATGGTTCTGTCTGTGCCATCTGAGACACCTCATTGGAAAGGTAATGAGGGTCAAGATACTGTCGCCCTGTTGGAAACTGTGTTGATGTCGATAGGAAGGGAGACACAACGCCAGGAAGAAAAGGGCTTCATAAAATCCACATGGTAAGATCAGGGACTGAGGAGATACATGGACGAAGTCAAGATGTGGTGAGACTCAAGACTTCCATTGGTTGGGGATATTTGTGAAGGATAAGTGGCAACAATCATGGAATTGAATCTAGCGTTAGGGGGACGACTAGAATAGGGTTAAGTTGTGTCAGAGGCGTGACAAAGTGGAAAAACACAGAGATCAGGCGTAAATGGACTGTGGGATATTCAGGCTTTATGAACGATGTCAATAGGAGGATAAGGTAATGAATTCCCCAACCAAGGGTGACATGGGTTGCTTCTGCCAGAAAAGAAAGGTCACCAAGGGTGATGACAAAAAGCTATGTAAAGGATGGAAACAAAGGCTTTTTAAAATTACCAAATAAATAAAGAATCAGTTGGGCATGAGCATACAGATACAAAAATGGGTTCCCCAATGCAAAATGGCTTGGCCTATGAGGGCGCAAGTTGCGTGGAAAAATAGGTGGAGGGTGAGGGCCCCATAGGTGGGTTTCCGTATTAGGTAAAATGAATGGAGGACAATATGCAGATGGGAAAACTAATGGTGGATGAGATGGAGGGATAATGATACTACAGAGGTGTAGTTGAAATGCGAATCGTGATGAGATTACATGGGAGTCCAGTATGGGGAAGTTAGCAAAATGAGGAGAAGGAGCATGCGGCCAATTCTTAGGAATGCAAAGACTATGAGGACTCCCAACCCTAGGGGGTGAAAGCAACATGAGTGTCAAAGTGTTAAGGGGGACTATGAATGGGACAACTCATGTGGGGAAGAGTGCTACCGGGTGACAGTACTGAAATGCAATGAAGGTCTGAGTACTGCAGAGACGGATGGGGGGACATTAGAGGCAAATATCAGAGGGTGTGACTTGGAGATGCAATTGATATTCAGAGGGAATTATTACATGCAAGTAGCGATTTTATAACTAAAAGGATCGTGTTGATTTGTGGTGACCAAGTACCCGCACACATGAAAACCAAATACCCGACGTGAACAATATTTGAAGATAAAGAACACATAATGGTTATTTGATAATTTTGAACATAAGCATGCGTACCTGGGTGTGATGTGAGAAAATGCTCCCCGAGGGCCGAGGATGGATTGTGGCCCAGGGACTGTGACTGTGTAGGTGGCGAGATCCTGGTCACGTGGCTGAAGACGGATCGAAAAATGGACGCTCGGAGCTCCCAGAATGGAGTATGGAAGTTTGGAAAAAGGGACTATATATAGCTGTAGGGCCCACATTGCCACCTCATTTGTACCGACTGCCAAAGTGATTGGATGAGAGATTTGAGGAGAGATTTGGAGATTCCGGGAGATCGATCCAACCAATTTAGGATCAACGAGTTTTAGGTTAGTGGTCGTATCCTCTTGCATAGTAGCTAGGGGTTCTTTTTTGGGTAGGGCTTGTACGAATGGCCGTATAAGGGGGTTTTGTGAGGGTGGGCCCCTCAGTGCGTGGGCGATCGAGTGTTTCACGTGCACAAGTGCATGACTGTAATTTAGAGATCCGTGCACAGAGGCGCCCAAATGGGGAAAATAGGCGCTCATGGGATGCGCGCCTGTGCAAAGCACAACAACACATCTATGCATGGTTGTGTTCCTGACAGTTGCGCATGTGTGCGCAACTGTGGGGCTGACATATGCGCTAGGGTGTGCATCTGTTGATGTGACAGAGGCGCATGGTGCACTCCTATATTGCCAATAGTCATGCATGAGTGCACGACTGTGGGGTGAGCAGGCGCGCATATGTGCGCGCCTGTGGGGAAAAAATCTTCACCTCTGAGGCAAAGCTGAAGGGTGTAAAAACTAATATTTTTGGAGATTTTGTGTTTTTATGAGTTGTGATGGCTGATCAAATCTTGTATGTGTGGATGCAGGAAAGTAGTGGATGATGCCGATTCATTGGAGGGAGAGGGACTGGGCGCGCCTGAGAGAGGCAGTGAGAGATGAGGAGCCAACTGTACGTGGTGCTTTGGAAGCATGTGGGCTACTAAAGTTTTTTGAGTGCTCACTTGTGAGGGCACATGAGTATCTTCTGCAGTTCCTAATTTCGATGTGGAGTCTGGAGCTGCAGTGTTTCATTGTTCATGATGAGCACCTAGAATTCTCTGTTGTAGAGGATGTATACTTTTGGACTGGGCTCCCTTTTCGGTGGACCCTGCTACCTACCGAGCCTGTAGTACCTGGGGATGGGCAGTTGGTTGTCCTATCCCAGACCTATTGTTCAGGAGAGGACTACATGTCCAACTCTGTGGTAGGGATTGGGGCGATGGATGCCTTGGTGCATCGATGTGTTGCATTGATGATTGTGAGAGTGTATGGATCTCTCGCAACTCAATGGATCAATGGGGGTCAACTGAGTATTATGCATAGGGCACTGGGGGGTGAGCATTTTGCCTGGGGTTTGATGCTACATGCCAATATGGTGGGGCATCTTGACAGGTGTCGAGCTGCTAACTCAGGGGAGTTTTCCTTTGGGTCCATCTTGGTGGTATGGTTTTTGGAGAGGGTGCCCATATTGCGCCCGAGAGTTTTATTAGACACCCTGGGTATGCAAGAGCCGCGACTGAGGCGATGGGCGACGATTTTGGTTCTCCATGGTGGGGGAGAGGGTGGCCATTATTTTACGGTCGAGGTTGCAGGGGTGTGGCATCAGATGCCACAGATCATACTCCAGTTTCCATACAGTGGGGTGGACTTCCAGGATGATCCAGAGATGTTTCTACCCCCAGGAGAGGTGTTCATTTGGAGAGGTATGTGGATTTATATGTGTTGCACCTCTTTTGTAACCTAAATGAGCAAAATAGGGGTGTTTACAAGCCTAGTTAGGTCATCTAGGAAAGACAACAATAGAGGAAAGAGTTAGAAGTGTAAAGCATAAAATATAAGCAAAGAATTAAACTAAGAAGGATAAAAGAAATTAAACTAGAGTGCATAAGGACATTAGAACAAGAAATAAACAAGGCTCATGCCACCAATGGAAATGATTGTATTAGTGTAAAGAAAACACCAAAGAGAAAGGGAGACTTTGGGTCCCCTCTTCCTCCAAGGGAGGGCTCTTGGACCCCCAAATATTGAGCTCTTCTTACAAATAAGAAACTAAAATGAAATGGTGAAGAGAATCCAAAGCACATTCAATCTAGAGGTGATATGAATGGCTAACTGAAATGATGCAAGCATGCTCTTGATGAGGAAAGAGGATTCTCCAAGAGAATATCAACAACATAACAATGCAAATGAATTCCTTGAAAATATAGTGCACCCATGGCTTCCTTTTATAGCATAGCTTTGAGGTACTATGCAACCAGTTCTTAGTGTGAATAAGGGGCCCTTTAGGTCTTTGACCAGCCCCCTAGTTGGATTCAACCGAGATTTGGATGTCAAATCGACTTGGAAGCTGAACCAGAAGTGGGTGGAAGGCCGACCAATATCATAAATGCACCGTTTTGAGGTGTGTGCGGCTTTTTGTGTCCATAGTCGCGCATCGGGTGCATGTGCACTTTTTTGATGTTATCTGATTGTCGCATGTGCACGCGTGCCTTGTGTATTTATAGCACATGCTGATTTTATTGCTGGTTGTATAGTTTTGGACCTTTTGGAGATGCATTTTTGGCCCATGAGTGAATTAATGAGTGTTTTTAAGATGCTGTATTTCTATAACCATTTGCAGACGAAATTCTATTGATAACAGATGCCCCCTGATGTGTGACGTTAGGAGCATACGTATAGCTGAAATACATCAATGTTTCTTCTACTGAGAGTACCTATGTAAGAAAGAGTGTTGTGGGGAGTGTCAAGAGCAACCCATTGGAAGGATAGGGGAACTTGTAGGACCCAAGCCTTTCCCAAGGTGTGGGAGAAAAAATAAAAGTGTGTACAAACGAGGCAGGCATGCCCCATGCTCGTGTCATGTAACTCAAAAAGATGTAATACAGTAACTGAAGTTGTGTTGTGACGTAGATCACTGCAGCGCCCTCCGGGGCGGTTTTATAATAACAGAGGAAAATTATGATGGTGAACAAAAATCTGAAAAAGGGTAAGGACACCTGTGAGAAGTGTCGATAATGTGCAAACATTGATAGTCTATCAAATTTTAGAGGTCTTCGGCTAAGATAAAACAACTGCAATAGTCGAAAAGTAAGACCCACCGTAACATGAGATAGTGTGGAAGTCAAATGTTATGGGGGTCAACGACAACAGAGAACAATGGTGGTTTTCCCTGTGTTGTCCAAGACTCCTCATTGTAAAGGTAATGAGAGTCAAGATACTGTCACCCTTCTGGAAACCGTGCTGATGTTAACAGAAAGGGAGACGCGACTCCAAGAAGAAAAGAGCTTTCTGAAATCCAGTGGATGATATCAAGAATTGATGAGGTATATGGACGAAGTCAAGATGCGGTGAGACTCAATACTTCCCTTGGTTGGGGAGATATGCAAAGTGACAGCAACCGTAAAACTAAATCTAGCGCCAGGGGGATGACTAGACAAGGATGAGTTGTGCCAGAGGCATGACACGATGGACAAACGCAGAGATCAAAAAGGTGTATGGGCTATAATATGCTCGGGGTTTTATGGATAGTGTCATTGATGTTGGGAAGTGAAAAATTCCCCAACCAAGGGCGACAAGGGTTTCTTTTCCAGAAAAGGAAGGTCGCTAAAGGCGACAATAGAAAGCTATGAAGATGCAGAAAAAGGGTTTGTACAATTATCAAAAGAATAAAAAATAAGTTGGGATAACTATGCAGATACAGAAATGGGTGCCCCAGTGTAAGATGGCTTGGCCTGATGATGGTGCAAGTTGCTTGGAAAATAAGTGGAGGGTTAGGGCCCCATAGGTGGGTTTCTGTATTAGGGAAACATATGGAGGACAATCTATAGAGGGGAAAACTGGTGGTGGATGAAATGGATGGTTAATGATATTGCGGAGGTGTAGTCAAAATAAAACCTTGAAGAGTAACCTAGGAGTCCATTGACAAACTTAGAAAAATGAGGAGAATGAGTATGGGGTTGATTCTCGGAAATGTGTAAGACTATCGGGACTCCCATCCCTAGGGGGTGAAAACAACATGAGTGTCAAAATGTCCAGGGGAACTATGAATGGGAAAACTCATGTGGGGGAGAGTGCTACTGGGTGACAGTACCAAAATGCAGTGGAGGTGACAGTACTACAGAGCCGAATATAGGGATCCTACAGGCAAAGATCGGAGGGTGTGACTGGGAGATGCATTTTGAAAATCAGAGGGAATGACTACATGCCAGTGTCGATGATATACCTGAAGGGATACTGCTGCCATATGGTGATCAAGCACCTACACACATAAAAACCGAATACCCAACGTGAACAATATCTGAAGAGAAAAGATCATATAGCAGTTATTCAATAATGTAAGCATGCGTACTTGAGCGTAATATGAGAAAAATGTCCCACGGGGGTTGAGGATGGAAAAATGGCCCGAGGAATGGAATTATGTAGGTAACAAGGTCCTGATCCCCTGGCTGAAGATGGATCGAAAAACGAGCGCCCAGAGCTCCCATAATTGAGTTTGGAAGTTTGGAAAAATGGACTATATATAGTTGTAGGCCCACAAAGCCACCTCATTTGTACCTGCTGTCTTATTGAGTGGATGAGTGATTTTAGAGGAGATTTGGAGATTCTAGGAGATCGAGGTAGCTGATTCAGGATCAACGAGTTTCAGGTTAGTTGTCGTATCCTCCTGCATAGAATTAGGGTTTCTATTTTTGGGTAGGGCCTGTACGAAGGACTGTACAGGGGGTTTTGTGGGTGTGGCCTCCCCAGTGCACAGGTGATCGAGAATTTCACGTGCACAAGTGCATGCCTGTAATTCATACATCTGCGCACATGGGCACTCGAATGGGGAAAACAAGCGTGCATGGCATGCACACCTATGTAAGGCACAATAGCGCATGCATGCACGTCTGTACCCCTAACAACTATGCATGCATGTGCAACTGTGTAGTGAACATGCGTGCGATGATGCATGTCTGTATGTGTGATAGGGGTGCATGAATGCACATTTGTATGGCCAACAGTCACACATGAGTGTGTGACTGGGGGGTGAACAGGCGTGCATGTGTGCGGGCCTGTGGGAAAAACAACCGCCCCTGTGAGGTAAAGCGGAAGGGTTTAAAAACTTGTCTTTTTTGGAGTTTTTGAGGTTATGATGACTAATCAAGTGTTGTATATGTGGGTGCAGGTGATCATTTGGATGATTCTGGTTCACGAGAGAGAGAGGGACTGGTCACGCTTAAGGGAGGCAGTGAGGGATGAGGAGCCGACAGTGCGAGATGCTTTGGCAGCGTGTGGGCTGCTGAAGTTTTTTGAGTGTTCGCTAGTACGAGCACAGGAGTATTTGTTGCAGTTTCTAATCAGGATGTGGAGCCCTGACCTGCATTATTTTATGGTGCGAGGTGAGAATCTAGCCTTCACTATGGTGGAGGATGTATATTTCTTGACTGGTATCCCTTTTTGGGGAATCCCACTACCAGGGGAGCCCGTAGTACCCGGGGATGGTCAGTTAGCTGTCTTAGCCCAGAGATATTGTTCGGG
The DNA here is from genome assembly GCA_010110895.2 of Picea sitchensis. Lineage (NCBI taxonomy): Eukaryota > Viridiplantae > Streptophyta > Pinopsida > Pinales > Pinaceae > Picea > Picea sitchensis. The sequence goes on along the minus strand of SNQJ01S0024829.1, from coordinate 116,419 downwards.
GGAGAAATTTATGTTGGGATTTTTGGTGAGTATTGAGGCAACAGATGCCCTTGTGCATCATTGTGTGGTAACGATGATTGTGAGAGTCTATGAGTCTCTTGCGACTCAGTGGAGGTTAGTTGAGGATCATGGAGAGGGCACTGGAGGGTGAGCACTTCGCCTGGGTCTTGATGCTGCATGCCAAGATGGTAGGGCAGCTTGACAGGTGTCGTGCTGCTGACTCGGGGGAGTTTTCCTTTGGGTCAATCTTGGTGGCATGGTTTCTGGAGAGGGTGTCAATGTTGCACCCTAGAAGACTGTTAGGTGCTCTTGGCGTGCGAGAACCGTGATTGAGGCGGTGGGCGACGATCCTGGTTCATCACGGTGGTGGGGAGGGTGGTCACTATTTCACGGCTGAGGCTACACAGGTGTGGCATCAGATGCCATAGATCATATTGCAATATCCCTATTTTGGGGTGGACTTCCAGGATGATCCAGAGATGGTGTTACCACTAGGAGAGGTGTTCGACCACAGAGGTATGACGTGATTTTTGACGGTTTGATATTTAGATAGTATAGCATGTTTGCTATGTATAGATGGATGTTGATACTACCATTTGTTTTTTGTATGTGCATATGTGGGACCTTGTAGGCGCGAGGTGGAGTTGGTTAGAGTGTCGGCTCGTTAGGGGCCGGTGAGGCCTCTGTGGGGAGAGCCGCAAGAAGGAGAGCGACGACGATGGGATGATGCTAGGGCGAGGCCTGTTGATAATGAGAGAGTGGCCAGGCGATGCTAGTTCGATGACCCCAGTGCAGGGCCATCACATGCTCCTCCAGCAGAGGCCGGGGGAGAGTTCGAGGATGTTTTTCGTTGCTTGGAGGCGGTACTATAGGGAGTGCCTGAGGGCATGTGGTCACAGATCCTGGATGAGGGAGTCCAGGAGCAGTGTGTGGGCGTTCCGATGGCATGGCAGACCGTGGTTCTGAGAGCGACTGTAACGGGGGCGACGATGACTGGGAGGTTGCCTCTAGGACCTGAGGGACCCCTAGCTGGTGGGGCCCCTCCTCCATAGAGAGGGCCAGGTGGTGGATCTTTAGAGGCGCCATGAGTGCCACTATATTTATGTATTTTTTGTATCTATATAGGCTGGTGAGCCCATTTTGTATATGGTGGTGTAGCACCGTGTTGTAATTATAGGGGTAAGGTGGTTTACCTACCTACAGATAGTGTACCTGGCGTACTTTTTTTGTAAACACCGATGACACATTGACATGTATATATATACGTATGGATATACATTTTTTGGATCTTTGTGGTGTTCACTTGTGTTGATGTTTGTTAGTGCTTTTTGATGGTGTATAATCTATATGATGTTGATAGACTGGTTATGATTCATGTATGCATACTGGTGTCTTGATGTGATAAATGCCAATATAACACTAGGTTAGCCATATTATATGATATTTGATTAAATTGTCTCAGAATGTGTGTAAATGAGATGGAATCAAAATGTCGAGATAAGAGTCTAACTTGCAGGTATTTGCGGAAGAGGCATGGATCGCGGACACGGTATACATTGTTGAGCTGGAGAACAACCAATTGGGAATCTAATAAAATGTTAAGGTGGCGAACATGGCAGTGACTGGCCTCAGGGAGGAGGCTAATGACTGCTGTGTATTTTGCTTGGTTATTGGTTGCTGACCCCAAACATATGCCGCTGGAGTGGAGTAGCGTTTGGGAGGGGGAATAAAGGGCCCATGCGGCCGATGCAAGATTCTATGTCCAACGGCTAGCTCTGTCAGCATAACCGATGTGGTAGGCTGGTGGGGGAGGCATATGTCAATCACACAAATGGTAAATTAGACAAAAACATGGAGAAGAAGACTAAAAACTCTAAAAAAGCGTACATAAAGAACAAGCCTAATGTAGTAAGGCTATGCTTTTAGGTGTAAAATTTCTTTAAGTACAACCCATTGACGGATTCTTTGAGAGGGTGACCTTTGGGGGAGGCCAGGATGTAGGCACCTTTAGCGAGGTAATGCTGGATGATGTAAGGTCCATGCCATAATGAATCGAACTTTCCATGGCCAAAGGTATTGTGGGAGATATTATAAGCAAGGACGAGGTTGCCTTCGTTGAATGAGCAAAGGTTGACATGACGGTCAAAGGTGGCCTTGGACCATTTTTTGGTTGGCTCATTATTCTGTAATGAAGACTGGTGGTCTTCATCATGACTCTAAGTTCAACAAACACTGCTCCATTGGAGCAGTGTCGGGTAATAGCTCAATAACGGTGCTTAAGGTGGGAATTTCACATTCGATGGGGAGAGTGGCCTCGACCCCATGGACAAGATGAAATGGCGTGAAGCCAGTGGCAGTTTTAGTTACCATGTGATAAACCCATAGTGTGTAAAATAACATATGGTGCCAATTGGTTTTATGTTTGTTAACCATGCGCTGCAACATGGTTTTGAGGACCTTATTGACTGCCTCTACCTATCTGTTGGACTAAGGGTAGTATGGGGAGGAGAAATCATGGGAGAAGCCTAACCGAGAGGAGAGTTCGACAAAGATCTCATTCTTGAAGTGTTTCCCATGATCAGAGACTAGCTGTAGTGGGACTTCAAAGTGGGAGATGACGTGGTTGAAGAAGAAGCGTGCTGCGGTGTTAGTGGTGTTGTTAAATGTAGGCATGGCTTCAACCCACTTAGTGAAGTAATTGACTGCGACGATGATGCATTTGTGTCCATTGCTGGATGGAGGGTTGCAAGTCATGAAGTCTATGCCCCATTTGAAAAAGGGGCTGACAGTAATGACCAAGTGTAGAAGAGCAGGTGGTGCTCGTGCTTTGTTGGCATAAAGATGACATTTTTCATAGTGTTTCACAGCATGGATGCAATCATGAAACAATGTAGGCCAAAAATAACCATCGTGAATGATTTTTTGAGCGGTGGACATCCCAGAGAGGTGACCCCCGCAAGTGCCACTGTGGCAATGGTTCAAGACTTGATCAGCCTTGTCGATACTCAAACATCTGCAGAGTATAGTGTCGACCCCTCACCGATATAAGATATCATCGATAAGTAGGTAGCAGGGAGCCTGGTGATGAATACGTCGATGATCATCTCGAGAGAGGTGGTTTTTGAATTTCTGTGTTCGGAGGTAGACGAGAAGATCGATGTACCAAGGGTCATCCGAGGGGATGTAAAAGAGATGTTCGTCGGGGAAGTCGGAATTGATGAGGGTATGGTTGGTATCGGAGGTAAATTCCATGATGAATTCGATGAGGATGAGGGATTTCTTGCTCTTGTGTGTTGAAAATTAGAGGTCATACTCCTGAAGGATGACGATCCATCAGGCAAATTTACCATTAATTTGCTGACGAATGGCACATATTGCATGGGGTTGGAATCTGCTATGACTTTGGTAGTTCGAAGCAAGATGTAATGGCACAATTTCTGGACTGCGAGGACAACTACAAGGGCCAATTTCTCTTCGTTATTGTATTTCAAGGGTGTCCCTGAAAGATTTTTACTAATGTAGTAAATTACATGCTCACGATCATCGTCCCCTAGTTGGACGAGAACTCCTGCTACTGAGACAGCGGAGGACAAGATATAGAGGATGTAGTTGTGATCATAGTCGGGTGGAATAATTAATGGGGCATTGGAGAGGGCCGCTTTGAGATCATCAAAATCGTTTTGGGCATGTTCATCCCATTGGAATGGGATATCATGCCGTAAGAGGTGAAAGAAACCGTGTGCACGAGTGGTGTAATAGGGGACAAAGTGGTGTAAAAAGTTAGCTTTGTCTTGTAGGATCTGCAGGTGGCATAAATTCCATGGTGGGGGAATGTCCGTGATAGCTTGGACCTTGAGGGGGTCAACTGTAATGCCAAGTTCGGAGACGATAAACCCAAGGAGGCATCCAAAAGTAACGTAAAACACACACTTGAGGGGATTTAAGCGGATGTTGTACTGGTGACACCGTTTGAAGATGATTTGTAAATCATTGAGATGTTGAGTGCATTTTTTGGAGTGAGCGGTGAGATTGTCCAAGTAGGTGAGAATGATTTGAGCCAGATCATGAAAAATGTATGTCATGGTGCGTTGGAAAGTGGCTCATGCGTTCTTGAGACTGAAAGGCATCACACGATATGCAAAAGTTCCCCAGGGGGTAGTGAATGCGGTTTTGTACTGATCGGCTGGGTGGATTTGAATTTGGTTGTAGCCAGAGAAACTGTTCATGAAAGATAGGGCCTCGTGATCGGTGCAATCATCGATAATTTGGTCGATAAAGGGCGTTGGAAAGTTGTCCTTGGGACAGGCATGATTGAGATCGTGAAAGTCCGTACAGACGTGGATAGTACCCTATTTTTTATTGATAGGGACGGGGTTGGAGACCCATGACATATATGCGATGGGGTATATGAACCCTGCAATGCGTAATTTGTCAATTTCGGCCTTGATGGCCACAACTTTGGATGGGTGTAGCGAATGCTATTTTTGACGGATAGGTGTGATATCAGGCCAGGTGTCTATACAATGTTAGATAATAGAGGGATCAAGGCCGGGAATCTCTATGTATGACCAGGCAAAGATGTCTTGGTATTCCTGGAAGAGAGCTTTGCAGGTGGTGATTTCTTCAGGAGAGCATGCAGTGCCAATGGTGATTTCCTCTGAGAGCCCAGATTTGATGGAAATATCGATTTTGATGGTGGGGGAAATATTGGCCATATTGCCTTCTTCAAAAGCGTCGGGGGCAAGGATAGGGTTTTTGAACCAATCTATATGCCCCGGTGGGAGAACATCTTAGTTTCAACTACGTATATGGGGTTTTGGTTAGGAGGCACGATGATTTTCTATGAAGGAAAAAGCGCTCTATGGTGGAGCACATCCCATGGGCAATTGAGTTTAGTTAACTCCTCAAGGATGTCTTCGTCGCAGTGAAACTCTCGAAAATATAGGGGATCGAGAGGATTATTTTTGGTGACGTTCATTGTGGGGTTGTTTTTTGGTAGTAGTGATGGAGAGGGGGTATTGCAAGGAGGTTGCGATGGTTCGCTCGACATACACCAAATATCGAGATATTGTGGGTTGAAAACGGTAGTCGAGTGTAGAATTTCCGTAGGGAAATGAATTGGAGAATTGGGGGTAAATCCTCATATAAATCATCTAGGAACCATGGGGGAGTAGGGAGTGCCTCAGGCTTTGGTTAGAAGATATGAACCACATCAAGTGATGGGGTAGGGGTACTCACCGGTCCTGCTAGAGAGGGGGGGGGGTGTAGGGTTTTGAATTAGGGCCAGTTGGCGACGCCTGTATTCAATGATCATAGGACATTGATATGTGAAATGATCAAGTGATTCGCATAGACAACAGGGACATCTCATACGTTCATTGACTAAGGTCATGACATAATGGATGTCAGTGACATGTTTTGGGGTGGGTTCTTGCTGAAAGCACTGGCGTACGGCTATTAGCGTTTGCCAGAATTGAGGTAACGTTGGAAAATGGTGTGTGTAATGGCCATATTCTAAACAGATGGCACATGCAAATTTGGTTCACAATCCTTTGCTATTTGTGTTAAGGGAGATAGCGGCAGTACTGTATGAAGCGACTAGCAGTGGTGGTTCTCAAGAGGGTTGAATTAGATTGCATAGCTCGGGTAGAGATGGGCATTTGTTGGTGGGGTGTCTATCTTTCTCGCATAGTGCGCAAGGAGGTTGGACACATGGGGGAAGTGGAGTAGTGGGCTCTTTCTTTTTCCATTTTCCCCCAACTGTAGCAGGGGTGCTAGTGAGTGGGATGGTGGGGGTAAGTATGGGAATCTGCATCTAGATTCCTTCTGTTTGGGGAGGGAGGGATGGTTGAGGGACCATCTTAGGCAGATATAGATACCAGACTCGGATTGCCAACACCATGTTAGGAAGGGTGAGCATTGTGGCTACCTGGAAAGCTTGTACACCCGGTGGGGGGTAAAATAAAGGGATTTGGGTAATGGCTTGGGGGACTATTTCCCAAATTGGGATATGGCCTTGGGGGAGGGGAAGATCAGGAACGAGTAGAGATGAACAAGTTCCAGGAGATTCCTGAGAGAGGTATTATGTGACTAGTGGGACATCAGGGGTGAGAGAGGCCTTGGTGGGAGGGAGAGTATCTTCAGTTGTCACTCCGTTGGTGGAAACGACACATACTTGTGCTGAGGGATGGATGAGAGGTGGTGCTCCATGGTATGTCCCTAGCAAGGATGGGTCCTTAAAAATTCTGGGGCCCATCTCGATGAGTGGATAGGCATTTAGATTAGTGTGGAAAAAAGGGAGGATGTTGTCGACGTTGGATGAAGGGTTAGGATCATAACGTGATACCTGATCGATGGTAATGATCTTTCTGTTATGGGGAAACATCATGGTTCATAACATAGAAGAGGTGACTTCCTTCATAACATACATGTAGCTATGACCAAACAAAATATTATAGTTGAGTGGGGCATCGATAACCTCAATGTAAAAAATGATGGTTTTACCCCCGAGTTTGACAGGGACGTTTTGGAAGAGCCCCTCGGGATACGAGGGTCATCCATTGCAATCCCTTAGAGTAATGGCAGAGGGTATTAGCTCTGGAGAGCCAAGTTTTTGGCATATGGTTTTGGACATGATCCAAGTGGATGCACCTTCATCGATAATGAAACGATGGACTATGATATTCCGGATTTTAACTGGTGTTTGAAAAGTGACAAGAGTGGGGAGACAAGCTTCTCCATTGTTGAGATCAAATGTGATGGGTCGAGTATCGGCAGGGTCAACTACCCCCAGGGCAGAAAGTAATGATTTCCATTGAGTAGGATAGGTTTGAAAAACTTCTAATACCGACATGGTAGTGGGGGATTGTGCCAAGTCATCGACGAGACTATAATTGTGGGTTGTCGTAGCTTGAGGGTTGTGGACATTTCTGCGCAATGGGATGCGAAGAGGTGTTTTAGTATTAGGGCGTGGAATCATCAAAGGTGGGACAGTTGTGACTAGGGTGGCCTTTGAAGTAGTGGGAGTAGGGTTAGAGGGTGTGTTGTATTGACGACCACGCGTTTGTAGAAGGATTTCTTCCTCACTAGTGAGGAGGATAGTTCAATCTGCAGAAGTGCCCGGGTTGTGATATAGTCCTGCCTGTGGTGGGGCAGGTTGCATCTCTTGTTGGGTGTTGATCACCCCTTGATGTGGTATGGGGTTTTGCAACACAACTGGGGGTGGGTGTTGCACATATTGCTGTGGGGCCTGCTGAGGGGCAGGCAGTACTGGGGGACGTGGTCCATTTCTAGGTTCTTTCATCTGTTTAAAGTCAGCTATTTGGGGGAAATGGTGAGTGTAATGGCCATATTCACTACAAAGGGAACAAGGGAAGTTTGTCTGAATATTTTTGTTGTTCTTCCCTTGGCGTTTGTTGTTATTTCCCCCTTGGGGGTTCTGGTTCCCCTGGTGTTGGTTACCCCCGGCAGGTTGGTTCTGATTTCCTCCTGGTTCGGGATTATTATTGTTTCGATTTTTTCATTTCTTCCTAGCATTGTTCGACTGATGGGATGGATTAGTCATATTCATTTGTTCTAAATTTTGATACTGCTGAATGGGAGATGGTTGAACAAAATTAACCCCAACATGTGGTTGTCTGTGTGGGGAAGGAATGGGC
>SNQJ01S0024829.1:92603-108749 GCA_010110895.2 Picea sitchensis | reverse complement strand
ATTCTGTGGTAATGATCCTTAGGATGTGTAGAAAGGCATGACACTTTCACTAGTGTTTAGGGTGTAAGTAGAGGTAGAGGGGGTACCAGAACTAGGTTGGGCTGCAGGGTGTATTGTGGGTGTTGGCGGTGGTCCGCTGGTGGGTGGAGGAAAGGTTAAGGGGTATGGTTGTGGATAAGGGGTATGGTTGTGGATAAGGGGGAGGATTATAATAAGGGGGTCTGCCATATGCTGGTGGATATTGAGGTGTGCCATACATTGGTGGTTGTTGGGGATGTGAATTGTGGTGTGTAGTGGTACCAATCAATCCATCCGTTGAGTGAGATATCACAGGTTTGTCCTGGCCGAATGGAACGGGTCTCGGGGCNCCATATGCTGGTGGATATTGAGGTGTGCCATACATTGGTGGTTGTTGGGGATGTGAATTGTGGTGTGTAGTGGTACCAATCAATCCATCCGTTGAGTGAGATATCACAGGTTTGTCCTGGCCGAATGGAACGGGTCTCGGGGCGTCAGGTAGGACCATATACAAGTACCCTGACTATGAGTAAATGAGTTCGAACTGTTGGGCCTTGCTAATGGGGGAAGGTGGTGGCTACATCTTTGGCAAGGACAGAAACAAGTGATTTGAGGAACCAATTGAGACATTGTTGTGGAGTAGCTTTAGCTTTGCAGAGACTACGTCGCCGATGCCACTCGTGAATGTGGTCAACGATGTGCATGGCGGAGGTTTGATTAAATTCCGAGAGTAGTTCAAGGCCATTGTCATGACGAATTGGTAGTTGAAAGAAGGTTAATAAATCTTTTGCCAAGGACTCAAAGGTCACATGGGATCCAAAATTTTCTTCTACATACCATTTAGCTGATGGGCCAGTGAGTGTACATTGAAATAACCTTAATCAGACGGAATCGTTCGTGATAATGTTTGAAGAGCACCATAAGTGAAAGGTCATGATATGGTTGGTGGGATCATCTTCTGGTTTTCCTTCAAACTTGGGGATGTCCGAAGGTAGTTTGGTAGGCATTGCAGGCCATGTGGGGTTGTGCAATATTGGATCATTGGTGAGTTTAGTCAGATCTGGTATGTTGAGGGAATCCAAGTATGGAATCTGAGGTGGTGGCAGAGGATTAGTTCTGACCATGGTGTGAGTGTTTTGCGTACCTGACCCTTGAGGGGGACGAGGTGGGTTTGTACTCCCCCCTTGAGAAGATGTTGGCCCCCTGCTAACGTGTAAAGGAGAGTGTGGGGATGTTGGACCTTGGGAAGTGGACCCAAGAAAAGTGGACCCAAGCAAAGCTAATCCCAAGACAGTAGCACTCACAGGGGTGTGGGAAAGTATGATCGATGAGTTGGAAAGACTAGGAACTCCCCCGAGGATTGGAGGGAGATTTAGCAAGCGTCTGGAACAACGGGGATTCTGTGGGTCCCCTATGATGTCCGACTAGCAAAGTGGATGTGTGCAAATGGTGATGAGATCAATTAATGAACAAGAGACTTTGTATAACTTGGACCTCCACAATATATCTCACAATCATATGTAATTACAAGAACAACATACATAAATCAATAAATAAAGAAGCATACATGTGGTTAGGTGGATTTTGTCCGCGTGGGAGAACAAAGAAAACAAATTTTCATGTCCTAAAAGACTTAACATCCTTCCTCTTAAACAACACTGGACCTTCCAATAGCACTCGACAGTGGGGTCTAAAGCCATTGGAAGAGGAACTAGTGAAGGATGAAGTAATCAGTTATAATGAGGGGAAGAGGGTGCATATCTCGAAAGAGATGGCGATATTTCCCAATAGCCACACAAAATCTGATCAAGGTGCAATTGCAACCCACAATTGTGACCTGGGTAGATGTACTAAAATTTGGTCACTAGGTACCTCGGTCAAAGTGAGACATTTAGATTTTCGGCCTAAGAAATGGTTCATGGGCTGGATCCCGTCCAAGTGGTGGGTGCCTCAAGGGGGGACACATAGAACAAGTAGACCTCGGCCTTCAAACCTTCACGAGTATATCCCTGCCTTATGGTGTAGGAACACTTGACTTGGAGGATTTAAAGTTCCCTATTTAACAACTTCTATTGTTTGAAGATGTGAGAACCTAATAACGGGGAGTTATTTGGATGCCTATCCCCAGAATCCTACCTAGACTAAAAAAATTCTTTTGGCAGTGAGTTTTTAGAATTTTTTTAGATGTGGTTGTTTGAGAGATTGGGGGTGTGAGCCAATCTTGTTGAAATTAAGGGGGAGTGGATAATTTCGTTAAGGAAAGGGTGGGGTGTTTCAGAATCCCTTTGGAGGAAACTTACTTCAACCTCCAGGTTTCGAGATGAAAAACTATGTGAGTGAGTAGTGACTTTTGTGTGTGAATAAGTGAAAGTGTGCTGATATTTTTAATAAATTAGGTGTCACCTTGCTGCATGTGGACTTCGCTTGGTCCTTACAAGTCTTGATTACCAAATTAACTAAATGTCGTTGGTACAACCTTGCAGAATTTTAAAGTCCCTAGGAAACTAAAATGTGGACATGTGGGTCCTTACTATTCCTTTAACTCCCTAATGTGATTTAATCTAAGAAAGCTTTGAAACTATCCTAGATTGTGCATATGTGGGCATGTATGGACCCATTACAAAACCTTTTAAACTTCCCTAGTGATTTAATCTAACGAAGTGAACTTCAATCACTATCCTATCTTTGTAGCATGTGGGAATGTATGGGCCTGTTACAATCTTAAGATGTGTTTTGAAAAATAAACTAAGAGGAGTCCCGAGGGGGTTGTTGTCCTCTCCTAAATATTTTGTCTTTTTTAAGGGAGATGGAATTTTCCCTCAATCTCTTTCTGATTCTCAAGATCATTTTGAGGCGCGAGAGAAGAGCATACTCAATTATTGATATCCAATTTCTAGTCCCAATGCAAGTTTTATATGTGATCTAAAGATGATTCCAACTTATACTCATAGTTAAAACAAGCCATCCATGTGGCAACGTGAAAGGAAAAGAGGAAAAATTATGATTTTAACCCCCTAAGTGCCTATATTTTGACTAATCTCTTTATATGGAGAGGGAATATAAGTGTGGTGTAGATTACAATGTGCATGGTGTTAGTAACATTTCTTGTCCAGGGCACAAGAGTATTCAAGTCTGCAAGTCGCAGGAGAAGCGCCCGAGCGCAGCACAGGAAAATATCGTTTCAAGCTTCCAAGCGAGTAAGTGAGCGAAATTATATTGACGACGGTCCAGATTCGTCCATAGGGGTAGATCGGCGGCCGGCGGGAAATCGCGGATAGCAGAATTGCGTCGAGATTAGCACGAATAGATCGTGCCCATATTGTATGTAGGGAAGAATAATAGTCGTCCATCCAAAGGACGTGTGGCGCGAGATCCAGTAGCGTCGGCTTTTCGACAGGCACGAGTTCAAAGGGTGAAGGTTTTATGTCGTTGTACATTTCGAAACCCCGAACCCCGAAGCGCCGAAAGCGCCCAAAGGCGGGCCCACAATATCGAGGAGCAATCTCAGCCATCCATCTAAAGGGGACACCCAGTGCACGATTAGGCTCCTCACCTTTTTGCCCATCACGATTTCAAAGCACAAGAAGCAGCTCCCTCATACCCCCGATGCGCGAAGTGACGAGAGCGTCCAGGACCTGGGGCCCACAACATCGTCGGGAGAGTTCAGAAGCGTCAAATCTAGAGGGGCGCGTGGTGCCAGATTAAGCTGTCTCAGTGTTTCACTAATCGCAATTTCAAGAAATAGGGATCAACCCCTTCCTATTCCCGAACGCAAAAAGCACCTTGGGAATAAGCACAGGGTCACAACTCGCGATCACTCAGGAAAGAAAAGAGCTGCGCAAAGGGGGCAAAGGCATCGGGTCTAGTCGCCGAAAGGATCAACATGATCTCCATGCGCCATCTGATGCGACCTCTATCCTGGTTTTCACTTAGAGTAAATGAAGATGAGGACGGGTGGTTGAAGCCTCCTTTCATTCATTAAGTGTGAGGAATGGAAGGTGTGGCAATTGGTCTGATCGAAGAGGTCCTGCGTACCGATTGTTCCAAATAAACCATGCCGAAGTCCTCGACTAGACAAAAAAGTCTGCACACACTAGCTCAACGCTTAATGGCTCAACTACCCTCCTTGCAAGAGCCATGCACAGTTAAGATGGCACTTGAAGAAAGACGTCAGTACGAGTTCGACTGAAGTGACACCAAGCCTTGGGTGACTGGGCACGCCTCTGTGAGGTGACTTTTCCTGAGTATATAGACTCAGTCTTTGTATTTTGTGAAGGATGGATGGTTGAGCAAGGCTTCCGGTGGTAAAACTTTAATGAAGCACTGTTATTCTGGTTATGTATGGACTCTTGAGACGTCTTTCCTTATGAATGTCAGCTTCTTTCACGTCTTTGTTTACACTGTGTTAGAACAACTCGAAATTGGAGGATCCAGTCGAGTTGTGACTGTTATAGGATGATGTAGGTTGGATCACTGTAACAATTGTGTTGTTTCTAATCGGTCTTTGTGATTTTCTTAGCATTGAACGACTTGGAATTGGAGGATCCAGTCAAGTCCCCCTTTCAATTTCCCGAAGCCCTAAACCAAGAGGATCTTGCATTCAAATTTTTTTTTCTACAAACTGTTGAAAGGCCTGTTGCCTGAGGTAGTTTGCTCACTCCTCTCACTAAATCTTCCACCTGCCCATTTTACAATCAACTCACTGACTGAAGTTAGATCAAGACCTCCTTTGTTCCTTACATACTAGACCCAGTCCCTGAATTAGAGTGATATCGTCCCGAGTCACTACCCATTCGATCACCCACTAAAATTTATCGTGACATAAAACTGATGGGCGTTGGGCTCTGCTCCTGCAAGCAATCTAGGAGTGACTTCTGATGCTAACATTTCTGGTGCCGTTGCCGGGAACGAAGTTGAAAATTTTCCCCGGGATTGAACGACATTGAGCCTCTGATTTTGAAGGTGCATCAGGTATCAGAGCCTTCAAATATTGTTGTTGTGCACCTGGTGACTCCATTGTGACGACTCCACTGTGGCGAACCTGCCGTGTTAATTGTGGCTTTCGGAGGTAGACACATGCGGTCTCATCCACAACTACCTCTAGCTACACCTGAAATTGATCCAGAGGTGGTTCTCAGAAAAGGAAAGGCCTTTGAAGAAGAAGCTTCCACCACCGAACCAGGTATTCCGCCATCTCCTTCTGTAGGAGCTCCATTTTCTCCTCCTCAGTTTCTTAACAGACCTCCTTCGGAGGTTTCTCGTTTCTTGAATTTCGGGAGTGTTCCTGCTGAGTTCTCCCCTCCTGGTCTGGCATTGGAGGGAGAAGCCCTTGTCACTCCCCTCTCCTCTGAAGCTGTATTTCGGCGTAGACCTAGGACCGCTGAAGATTTCCCCACTCCTCCTCTTGTTACTGTTACCACTCCTGCACAAAGAGGAGCGTCTATTGACTTGAGCCCGTTAGCCTTCTCCTTAAATCCCCTTTTGTTTCCCATCCCACTCCGAGACTCATTCCCAGTAGCTCCTTCATGAACTCCTTCTCCTCCAAGTTCTCCTCCACCTAAAATTCCTATGGTTGGTGCTAATCCCCCTCTAAATAGAATGGACGCCATAGTCGCTGCCAGATATGCTCCCCTAGTCCTACCCCATCCTATGAATCGTCTCCCAGCTGGAGATTACTTGAAGTATATGCCCAAGTTCACTGGGGAGGAGGACGTAACTACAAAAGAGCACCTGGCTGCTTTCTACAGTTATGCGGATAACCTGAACATTGAAAATGAAGATGTCTGGATGAGAGTCTTCGTCCAGAGCCTGGATGGTGAGGTGAGGAAATGGTTTAGAAGATTGGCCCCCGAATCCATTGCTGGGATCAAAGCTCTGGATAGTGATTTCCTGAGGCAGTGGGGAGATAGGAAGGATTTCATGTATTACATGACAGAGTTCGGGTCTTTGAAGAAAATGGAAGGAGAATCTATATCTGACTTCTCCAAAAGATTCAATAAGATGTACAACAAAATCCCTACCGAAATAAAACCCTCAGAAGCCTCAGCCAAGATTTCTTATGCTAGTGCGTTTGACCCCGATTTCTGTCTTTTATTGAGAGAAAGAAGAGCCACCTCCTTAGCTCAAATGCAAGATGCGGCCATAGAAGTGGAATCCAATGTATTAGCAGCTGATAGACTGAGGAACAAGGCCGACGTAGATAGAAGGAAGGGAAGGTTGGAAGCCTCAACTTCTGGCCCATCGATGCCCCACCCTCAAGTGGATGAACTAACCAAGATGGTGAAGTCTCTGTCTGCAAAGATGGAGAGAATGAAGGTGGAGGAAAGGCAAGCATACAAGGGCCCTCAAAATGCCAGAAACAAAGGAGGTTTTAGGAGACCCAACAATATTAATTCCCCAACTGTGCAGAGAGAGAGGGGAAGAGACAGAGAAGATCAGAAAATTCAGGCCCCTTTTCAAAACAATTTTGTGGCCGAAAGGGAAGAAGGGGAAACAGACGAGCTTGATCTTGAAATTCATTGCTTCGGAGACACTCCTCCTTTTCCTCATATCACTCAATCAACATATGAAGAGTCCCTCATGGACAGTCAGCTGAATGAAATGAGCAAGGGGGACAAGTCTAATGGCAACCAAGGCATGTATGATCTGAGGTCCAAGAAAAAGACAGTGCCACCTGATGTTCCCGAGCAGTCCACCAGAATAGAGAAACCTGCTAATGAAGCAACAGATAGTCGCAGAGGTAAGAAGACCCAACCCCTCTCTCCCATAGTCCAGAGTCATGTCCCTGAAATAAGAGAAATTCCAAAGCTTACATCTTCTTTTAATTTCGAGCATGAAATCCAAAAAATCAGGATCCCTGTACCCCTGACCGAATTGATCAAACATGAAGGGTTCAAGAAGTGCTTCTTTGACCTTTTGCAGTCTGAGGTCTCATGCCTTCCCACAGACTCCATCAATTTGCAAGATGAAAAGCCTGCAGTTGTCTTAGGTCCTATGGTAGAATACAGGAATGACTCATCCCCTCCCTTCTACACTTCCCTGAACATACATGACAAGGTACTGCACAACTGCTTGATGGATTCGGGGGATTCTCACAACCTCATGCCGAAAACTGTCATGGAAGAGTTAGGGCTAGAAGTCACCTGAGCCTATCATGACCTCTATTCCTTTGACTCCAGAAAATTTCAGTGTCTAGGAGTTATCAAAGACCTGGTTGTGACCTTGTTTCAGCTGCCCATGAAAAGTGTGGTCATGGATATCGTAGTGGCTGATGTCCCCCCCAAGTTTCATATGTTATTATCAATATATTAGATAAAAATACTGGGGGGAACTTTGCAGATGGACCTCACATATGCTACTATCCCAATGTTCGGAGGAGAGTATAGGAGGCTATACAGGGAAGCCCAACTGGCCTATATAATCAGTGACGAAGCCAACCCTACAAACCATCCCATTTTCTCCTTAGACACTGATTTAGGTTCCAGTGTACTACAACTCACTAATGCTCCCGAGCCTTCTTTAAGACTCAGAAAACTGCCCACCACTTCCCATGAATTTCCACCCTCCATCACCCCCGTTTGGAAAATGTTCTTTGATGGAGCCTGTTCCAGGGAAGGCGCTGGAGCTGGGGTGTTTTTTGTGTCACCTGCTCAGGAAACCATATTTCTGTCGTACAAACTAGAATTCGTAGCTACCAACAATGTGGCAGAATATGAAGCTCTTGTTCTGGGATTAAGAGCTGCGAGGGAAATGGGAATTCAGGAGGTAGCGGTGTTTGGTGATGCAGAGTTGGTGGTCCAATAGGTTAGAAACGCTTATCAGGCTAAGCATCCTCGACTCAGGAGTTACAGAAATGAGGTATGGGACCTAATTGATAGTTTCTTCTCAGCATTTAACATCTCTTTCATCCCAAGAGAGGAGAACACAGTGGCAGATTCCTTGGCTATGTCAGCAAGAAATTTCAAAGTATCCTTGCCGCCCAAATTCAGATATAATGTAGTAGTAAAATACAGGCCTTCCATACCTGACAACGTCAAACATTGGAGGGTATTCGAGGATGATCTCGAGATCAAGAAATTCTTGGAGACTGTCGAAGAATTTTCAGAGATGCATATCGACCAAGATCATGTCTCTGAAAAAAGGCTTGATGGGGGTAAGTTGCTGAGTAAAATAGCAAAGCATGACATTGTGCAGCTCCCCAACAACCATATTCCGAGGGGACTGGTTCCTTTGGAAAGGCTTTTTGATAGAAATGATGTGTCGTTAAAGGGCGAAATCTCAGAGGATGACACTGGTACTGTTCAGTGCAACATTGGCACCGAGAGTGAGCCCAAGTTCATCAAATTGTCAAGAAGTCTGACAAAGGAGCAGAGGTCTGAATACATTGGACTTTTGAGGGAATTTGTTGATGTTTTCGCCTGGACCTACGAAGACCTCAAAACATATGACACCTCTGTCATTGAGCATAAAATCCCGTTGAAAGGAGAGGCAAATCCATTTAGGCAGAAGCTGAGACAGATCAATCCTATGCTGCTGCATGTCATGGAGAGGGAAGTGAAGAAGCTGCTTCAAGCTCGGATCATTGTACCGCTGAGATATTCAGAGTGGGTAGCCAACTTGGTACCAGTAAGGAAAAAGAATGGAGAAATTAGACTCCGTGTAGATTTTAGAAATCTGAACGGGAGCTCACGAAAGGATAACTACCCCTTACCAAAGATGGAATATATAGTGCAGAGGGTAACAAGAGCATCCAGGATGTCCATGATCGATGGTTTCTCTGGCTACAATCAAGTCTCTGTTCTTCCTGAGGATAGGGAAAAGACAACATTTACCACTCCATGGGGAACATTCATGAAAAGACAACATTTACCACTCCATGCCAAGATGCCGTTTGGATTAATGAATGCAGGGGAAACGTTTCAACATGCCATGGACATAGATTTCGTTGGGGAAAAGGATAAATTTGTGGTCATCTATTTGGATGACATCACAGTGTTTTCAAAATATGATAAAGAACACTGTTGTCATCTCAGGAAGGGTTTCCTGAAATGTAGGAGTTTTGGCATTTCATTAAACCCCAAGAAATCTCTGTTCACCATGCAGGAGGGAAAGTTACTAGGACACATAGTATCAACGGAAGGATTAAGGATCGATCCCAGCAGAGTTGAGGCAATACAAGCCTTATCAGTCTTGAGGTCCAAGAAGGAGGTCCAATCTTTCCTTGGTAAGATTAATTTTCTGAGGAGATTTGTGCCTAACTTTGCTGAGGAGGTAAGACTTATAACAACCATGTTAAGGAAAGGAAATGAAGTAAAGTGGACTTCTGAATCGCGACATTCCTTTGAGAAAATAAAGAAGGCCCTGACTGAAGCCCCTGTGCTTATCAGTCCCAATTACTCAAAGGATTTTGTTATTTTCTCCTTTGCTTCACCCGACACTGTGGCTACTGTTTTATTACAGACAAATGAGGTTGGACTAGAGCAGCCTATTGCCTATTTCAACCGAGCATTAAGGGATGCTGAGGTCAAGTATGACACCATGGAGAAGAAGGACTATGCCCTGGTAAAGGCTCTCAAGGCCTTTAGAATCTATGTCCTGCAGTAAAAAATCATCACCTATGTCCCCTCAGCTGCTGTTAAAGACATTCTTATTTAGCCTGACCTAGACGGGAGAAGGAGTAAGTGGATAGCCAAGATTCTGGAATTTGACCTGGAAATAAAGCCTACCAAATTGATCAAAGGTCAATGTTTAGCCAATCTGTTAGATGAAGCCAATTGCCAATATTTGGGGATAAGTTTCATCGACGAATGCTCAGAAATTCAACAGGGTCGGCTGTCTAACATGGACCCTCAGAGGGAGCCCCCATTGGCTCGATGTTCTTGGTATAAGGATGCTATATACTTTCTTCAAGAATTGCGGCCTCCAGATGGCCTGCAAAGAAACAAAGCAAGAGCTCTGAAGCTCAAGGCAGTCAGATACTGCGTTATCGATCAAATTTTATACTGGAAAGACCCCCTGGGGGTGATTTTAAAATGCATGAATTCATAAGAGGCCGATATGATCATGGCTGAATTTCACAATGGCCTATGTGGAGGGCACCATTTCTGGAAGGCCACAACCCACAAAATTCTCAGAGCCGGGTACTATTGGCCCACCTTATTCGCTGATGTCCATAGAGGAGTTAGAACCTGTATCCAATGTCAAAGGTTTGCAGGAAAACAACAACTCAAGTCCTTGCCGCCAAATCCTGTGGTTGTTTCGGGACCTTTCTAGCAGTGGGGCCTAGATTTCATCGGAGAAATTCACCCCGCTTCTAGTGGGCAACACAGATGGATCATGACTGCTACAGATTTCTTTACCAAGTGGATTGAAGCTATCCCTACCAGGAGTGCTTCCAACAAGGTAATCATTGGGTTCCTGGAGGACCTCATCACAAGGTTCGGCTGCCCAAGTAAAATTGTCACTGATAACACAGCCGCTTTCGGGTCTGAGCCATTAGCCAAGTTCTGTGAGCAGTTCGAGATCAAACTGATTCACTCCACCCCATATTATCCATAGGGAAACGGTTTAGCAGAATCCTCCAACAAAATCCTGATAAGGATCATCAAAAGATTGTTGGAAGACAACAAGAAGGCATGACATTCAAGATTAAAGTTTTCTCTATGGGTCGATTGAGCGGCCATGAAGAGATCTATCGACATCTCTCCTTTCCAATTAGTCTATGGAGCGGAGGCTGTTTTCCCTTCTCATTTAGCCATTCCTGTAGCAAAATTCCTCCAGGATCATCAGGAGGAGCCTGATGAAACGATCAGAAGAATTCATTAGCTAGTGGAGATCCAGCAGGCTAGGGAGAAGGCAATGGATAGAATTCAGTACCATCAGCAAAGGATCAAGCAGGTTTTCGATAAGAAGGCCAAGAAGGAAGAATTTCGGATAGGAGACCTGGTGCTGAAATGGGATGCTCCTAAGCAAGATAAAGGCAAACATGGAAAATTTGAAGCCCTGTGGATCGGGCCTTTCATAATCTCTGAGGTTTTCTCAAATAACACGTACAGGTTGCAAGATTTGGGAGGCGAAGAAGTTTTCAACAGTCCAGTAAATGGGCATTTTCTTAAAAAATGTTTTGTCTGAGCCTTCGGTGGCTCCTATGTGTTGTAAATATTGTCCTTTATGTTCTTTGTTTTTACTTTTATTGTTTTGGCTTAGTAAATGACTCCATAGCCCAAAAATGAGGCACTGGAACTGCAAATGAGTCCTTAGAGCATCGCATGGAAGACTCTATCCCCCATGGAGCCTAATGTTAGTAACATTTCTTGTCCAGGGCACAAGAGTATTCAAGTCTGCAAGTCGCAGGAGAAGCGCCCAAGCGCAGCACAAGAAAATCTCGTTTCAAGCTTTCAAGCGAGTAAGCGAGCGAAATTATATTGACGACGGTCCAGATTCATCCATAGGGGCAGATCGGCGGCCGGCGGGAAATCGCGGATAGCAGAGTTGTGATGAGATTAGCGTGAATAGATCGCGCCCATATTGTATGCAGGGAAGAATAACAACCGTCCATACAAAGGATGCGTGGCGCGAGATCCAGTCGCATCGACTTTTCGGCAGTCGCAAGTTCAAAGGGTGAAGGTTTTATGTCATTGTACATTTCAAAACCCCGAACCCCAAAGCGCCGAAAGCACCCAAAGGCGGGCCCACAATATCAAGGAGCAGTCTCAGTCGTCCATCTAAAGGGGACACCCGGTGCACGATTAGGCTCCTCGCCTTTTCACCCATCACGATTTCGAAGCACAAGAAGCAACTCCCTCATACCCCCGATGCGCGAAGTGAAGAGAGCATCCAGGACCTGGGGCCTACAACATCGTCGGGAGAGTTCAGAACCGTCAGATCTAGAGGGGCGCGTGGCGCCAAATTAAGCTGTCTTGATGTTTCACTAATCACGATTTCAAGAAATAGGGATCAACCCCTTCCTATTTGTGAACGCCGAAAGCGCCTTGGGAATAAGAACAGGGTCATAGCCTGCGATCACTCAGGAAAGAAAAGAGCTGCGCAAAGGGGGCAAAGGCGTCGGGTCTAGTCGCCGAAAGGATCATCGTGATCTCCATGCGCCATCTGATGTGACCTCGATCCTGGTTTTCGCTTACAGTAAATGAAGATGAGGACGGGTGGTTGAAGCCTCCTTTCATTCATTAAGTATGAGGAATGGAAGGTCTGGCAAGCGGTCTGCTCGAAGAGGTCCTGCATATCGATTGTTCCAAAGAAACCATGCTGAAGTCCTCGACTAGACAGAAAAGTCTGCACACACTAGCTCAACGCTTAATGGCTCAGCTACCCTCCTTGTAGGAGCCATGCGCAGTTAATATGGCGCTTGAAGAAAGACATCAGTACGAGTTCGACTAAAGTGACACCAAGCCTTGGGTGACTGGGCACGCCTCTGTGAGGTGACTTTTCCTGAGTATATAGACTCAGTATTTGTATTTTGTGAAGGATGGATGGTTGAGCAAGGCTCCCGGTGGTAAAACTTTAATGAAACACTGTTATTCTGGTTATGTATGGACTCTTGAGACTTCTTGCCTTATGAATGTCAGCTTCTTTCACGTCTTTGTTTACACTGTGTTAGAACAACTCGGAATTGGAGGATCCAATCGAGTTGTGACTGTTATAGGATGATGTAGGTTGGATCACTATAACAGTTGCACTGTTTCTAATCGGTCTCTGTGATTTTCTTAGCATTGAACAATTTGGAATTGGAGGATCCAGTCAAGTCCCCCTTTCAATTTCCCGAAGCCCTGAACCAAGAGGATCTTGCATTCAGAGTTTTTCTTCTACAAACTGCTGAAAGGCCTGTTGCCTGAGGTAGTTTGCTCACTCCTCTCACTAAGTCTTCCACCTGCCCATTTTACAATCAACTCACTAACTGAAGTTAGATCAAGACCTCCTTTGTTCCTTACATACCAGACCCAGTCCCTGAATTAGAGTGATATCTTCCCGAGTCACTACCCATTCGATCACCCACTAAAATTTATCGTGACATAAAACTGATGGGCATTGGGATTTGCTCCTGCAAGCAATCCAAGAGTGACTTCTGACGCTAACACATGGAATCAATTTTAAGAAGACTATGGGCCTTCCACAGATCACAAAAATCTTACAATGTGTGTTTCTCTGCACAGGTGCACGGGTCTCAGAATAGACAAAGGCGTTGTGGGCACCAATGCACGAACTGAAAGTGACTTATGGGCGTTGGTGCACAGAAGGCGTTGAGCAATACAGGGGTTTTGGCACACATGCGCTGAAGACACGCATGTGGGTTAAAACATGTGTGCACTGTTTGTTACACGGCTGTGAATAAAATTTTGGATGAAATTCTCTCTACTCAGCTTTGAACTTGGCTTTTTGCAGGTCGGCTTGGGCCGGTTATGGTTCCTGCAAGTTAAATAAACAAAATGAAGAGCTAAAATAACCCAAATGGGGTAGGAAATTGATACCTTTCCCCAATGGAGTCGCCAATCTGTTGCACCTCTTTTGTCACCTAAATGAGAAAAATAAGGGTGCTTACAAGCCCAGTTGGGTCAGCTAGGCAAGACAACAATAGAGGAAAGAGTTAGAAGTGTAAAGCATAAAAGATAAGCAAAGAATTAAACTAAGAAGGATAAAAGCAATTAAACTAGAGTGCATAAGGACATTAGAACAAGAAATAAACAAGGCTCATGCCACCAATGGAAATGATTGAATTAGTGGAAAGAAAACACCAAAGAGAAAGGGAGACTTTGGGTCCCCTCTTCCTCCAAGGGAGGACTCTTGGACCCCCAAATATTGAGCTCTTCTTACAAATAAGGAACTGAAATGAAATGTTGAAGAGAATCCAAAGCACATTCAATCTAGAGGTGATATGAATGGCTAACTGAAATGATGCTAGCATGCTCTTGATGAGGAAAGATGATCCTCCAAGAGAATATCGAACAAAGTTCCTACCATGTGGACAGTTGATGGATTCTTAGTTTTCCTTCCTTGCTTCTTCCCACATAATTCTTTGATTGTTTTTTCATAAATAGGAATATCTTTTAAAGCCCGTAGGAGTGGAATTTTAACACATAAATTCTTTAGTTCCCTGACGATATCAAAATTAGGATATATGGGTGGTTTTGCTATCATTAGCCTCTCGGGAAATGGGGAGGCGGGGGGAGAGAAATTACGTATTTATCAAGATTTTGTTGCTCAACTATGTTTTCCCCCTGTTCTATTTCTTTTATTATGACCACAGTCGATGGTTTTCTTGCTAGTTGTCTATCATTCTCATTCTCCTGTTCTTGATGAATGTCACTTTCCTCAGAAGAAACTATACGCCCTAGTCTCAACTGGAGTTCGTTGCACCCTAGAAAGTTTGTTTCACCCTTCAAATTCTCAACAATTTGCATGAGTTGGACTGGTTTTTAATTAGGATTTAGGTTGGGTTGAGCTGGTAATTGAGGGTGCATTTGACGTTGGGGATTTTGGGGAAATTGAAGTAGAGCTTGTAAAGTGGTTTGAGCTTGAGGAGCCATTCCCATAGGTTGATTGGTCATTCCCATGGGGTGCTTCTAGTTTTGAGTCCAATTGGGGGCTTGGACAGTAGTGCTAGTCCACTGTGAAGGATAGGGGTTATTATTTGAATTCCTACAAAATGGGGTAGGGTATTGCAAGTTAGGCCAAGTAGGATTAGCAACCGGTTGATTTGGCAAGGGTGCAGTAGGATATTGTTGGGTCTGCCAGGTGGGATTAGCAAATGGTTGGCCCTGCCATGTGTTTCCATAATTATGTTGTTGATTATACTGCCTAGAAAATAAAGAAGAAAGATCTTGTAGCGTACCTGGGGGGCGAGCCTGCCATTGGCGATGTTGAGCCATCAAATATACTGGTTTTGTTTCCTCTTCTTCTTATTTAAAGACATCTTTTAGTCCTAGGAGTGATGGACATTGCTCCATCGCATGGTCTTTGGAACAGATGGTGCAGGTCCAAACCACATCCAAGGGGCACTCTCTTGAACCATGTTTCATCCTACATCATGGACAAAATATAGCCAATAAATGTTTTTCTTCCACTTGTTTCTGTTTAAACTATAGAACATCCAATTGCATGGTCAGGGTACCCAAAATGTCAGTTTTAAAATTTTCTAAAAGATTACCAATTTCTGCTCGGGTGACACTTTTGCTAGTAATGTTGTTGCTTCTGGTGATGGGGGCCCGTATTCCCGATCTAGTTTGTGTACTACCACGTGAACACCTAATACACAATTGGACAATTTCATCATACGTTTCTTGATAAATATCTCCTTTCCCCATCAAATTCAATGTTTCTACCCATTCATCCTTCATACCTTTCATTAGAGTGGCTTTAAGTACCTCACCTGGTAACATACCATAAGGTGATATCTGCAGGTTATATTGAAATCTTTCAACATATTCTTCTAATGTTTCATTTTCTTTTGCAATCATTTTAAATATTTCATCCTTTAAAACCCTAGTTCTAGAGTAGTCTTTGTTATCACATAAATTTGTAAAGGGGTGTTTCTCCTAAGAAATTGCCCCCTTGGTGAAAGAAATGAAGAAAAGGGGCAAAAAACCCACAAAATTGCATTATCCTAAGTTTTTATGCCTGCGCACGATTGTGATAATCGACGCGTAGATCTAGGCAGCTGATATCTGCACGCCCAGATCTATGGTGTGTGGTCCATACAGGACCCCCCCGCCCCCCCTCGGGCATTTTGCCTTTAATGAAGGGGGGGGGTGTCCAAAAAAGAGGTTTCCCCACTGGGTCCACCTTTATCATGGCACGTTCTCATCATTTTGGATTCCCCCGCCCCCCCTGCTTACCACCACCACCCCCCTCTAGAATAGCCCACTTACCACTCTCCCTTACTGCTTCTTCCTCCCAATGCCATCTGTCCTCCACTCCATCTCTCTCTTTCACCCATCACATTGCTCGCTCTCCCTCCTCATATCCTTATGGAGCACCTATCCTCTACCCACCTTCGGGTCACATCCCCTTATCACTCACACCTATCATCTTTGTTCGCGTTCAAATGGTCACCAGGTGAGCAAATGGAGAGCGCTTGCATACCCTGTTGGGTCTGGCAGGGTAGAACAGCTGTGG
>SNQJ01S0024829.1:60480-83577 GCA_010110895.2 Picea sitchensis | reverse complement strand
GAATGCAACGGAACCAAAGCCAACCTGTGTGGAATGGCTCATAATGATGGAATATGATGAGCAATGCAAGCTAGACCCCACAATGCCTCTCAATAACCCTTGTACTCGCTATAACATCCATCTGGCTACTCTGGTCATCATAACCCTCTACATTGTGATGATGTCCCAAAGTGGGGACATTACACATGGTTGCTTGCTTGTCTTCTGTGTTTTATTCAACGCTCAAGAGTGCACCAACAAAACCCTAACTACCGGCCCTTTCAGCAACACCTATGAAGAAGATGAATTCTCACCCAAGGTAGAGGCAGGGGTGGTTGCAGGACTCAAGTGTCTGCAACCTTAGTTGGAACACATATCTGTGATTATGATACTTAATAGAGAACTTAGCACCGTCAGATCCTCAATATGCAATCAATATCTACTTCAATGATAAAACAGAGCTTCACATCATTCACACTAATCTAAGGTAATTAAGCATTTAGCACAATAGATGGATCAAATCTAGAAGAAGCAAGCACTAAGCACATTCATAGAAGTCGGATCTAACATTCTTACATTATTAGCACAAAGCATGAACATAATTATCTATCTCTATCAAAGCACTTAGCAAGAGAGTCATAAACACATTAAGACAAGCACAAATCATAAAAACACAGTGTTTACATGGTTCACCCCCACCCTAGGGATATGTCCACCAACTCTTCTTCTTTATTGTCTTCAGTCAATAGGTTACATGCACAGAGCCTCTGAACCCTTCTCTGCATAAGACAGAATATTTGCGCAGCTCACTAGATCCTTCTTCCTTGCGTTCCAGCACTAAGCCTTCCACAATCTCGCTACAATGACTTGCACTTAGCTCTGCAAGTCTCACACAGTCATCCCATGAATTTATAGTTCCTCTCCCTAGTCCCATAAACCATCATAAAATTGTTCCTTTCAAAGTGGAAGGAAATAGCTTTAGTTTCTGGGGTTTAGAGGTATAGTCATAGCCTCTACATAGGACATCAAGCTCAAATAAGAACATGTCAGGGTCCTCTGATATCAATCCAATGAAGGTTGGAAGAATCTGTAGTGGAATGGCTTTCATTGAGGCATTAGCAACTGGATCAACTATAGGATACTCCAAAGTGGAAGTCTAGGGTCGTGATTGATTTTGTTGTGTCATTTGGTCGAAAATGTGACAATATCCTTCAGGGATTTCTTGGTTTGGGTGTTCTATTCGAGGTGATTGATTACTTGGTCCCTTAGGAGATTTAATCGTGCTACCTATGTCTGGGATTTTAGGTATTCCATCTCCTACCAAAATCATAGGAGATCCAGGTTCAGGTGGTGGTGGGTTTGCCTCAACAATTCCAATGGTCTCCCCTTCTCCCTCTCTCAAATTACAAGAATTTCCCTCTCCTAAAGGACTGAAAAGTGAAGTGTGTGTATTTTGGAAGCTCTTTTTTTTTCCTTCAGTTCCGCTATGAACCTCAGCATGATCTTGCTTTGACTTTCTCCTTTTCCCTGAAGATCTATGGTAATCAGACATCTTTATGTTCCTTGAGGGTTTCTTTTATCCATATTAATATTTTCTCTGATTCTTTCTGGGTTTTTGCCTTTTCTGGATCTGCCTTTTGGTCTTCTTGATTCAGATTCATCCTTTCTAACTTAGTGATCATTCTAGGGAAATCCAATACGTCGTCGTCCAAATCTTTGCAACAGAGACAACTAGGTTTTCTCCCAGGGCATTCTTTAGCAAGGTGTCCTGGTCTTCTGCAACTGTAACAAAGAGTTAATCCTATCTTTCTCTTCAATGGTCCCCAACTCTTCTTGTACTACGAACTAGGATCATAGTGGCTATCCTACAAAAATTTCTTTCTAGGATCATGCATCCACTTGTTAGTCCAAACATTCTTTTGATACATAGGTATAATATATCTATTATTATATTTATCAAATCTATTCATATCAAACTTCCTTTCATTTATTAATGCCCTAGTTTTTAAGCTAGGACAGAATCTATCAAACATACCTATATCCATGCTCTAGAAACAAAAAAATCTCACTTATCTTACTTCTACAGAGCACAAAGCTTCCAGATCTAAGAACTTTTGACTATTCTTACCTTTATTAGAGCACAAAGCTTACATATCTTACCTCTTTTCTGCATATCTGACTTCTTTCTTTCAGAAATTTCCACTTTTACTTTTCTTAGAGCACAGAGCATTCAGATCTTGCTTCTTTTCTTCAGATCTAATCTTCCTTTCTTCAGATCTGACTTTATTCCTTGCACAAAGCTTCACAGGTCGAGTAAAAATTTGTGCACTAGGGCGACAGATCTACGCACAGATCTTACTTTTGCACAACGTTTCTTCTTCCTCAGTTCCCAGCAATCACAGTTTCAGGTCCTGACAATGGAACCATTTGTTGGCACAGGGGCAGACCCAGGGTTCAATGCTTCAAAAATGCACCAACAAAACCCTAACTACTGACCCTTTCGACAACACCTACGAAGCAGATGAAGTCTCACCTGAGGTAGAGGCAGGGGTGGTTGCAAGACTCGAGTGTCTACAACCTTAGCTGGGACACAGATCTATGATTCTTACTCTTAGAAAGTACTTTAGTAAAGATTGTTCATCATTATTTAACCCTCAAGGCACTTTGCAGATGGCACAGAGCACCGCAACATTCACTTGGATCTAGGTTAAGTTAGCACTTAGTAACAACAAAATAGGTTTAGCACTCAGCACTTTCATATATGTTATATCTACACCCATATATCTAATAAACACAAAGAAAAGTGGATCTATCTAAGAGTATCATAGAAAATCACATAGAAGAATCATATCAAAGAATAACACATGGAAAGAAACCAACACATTAGGTCGAAGCACCAAGCATAACACACATAGTTACCGTGGTTCACCCCCACCCTGGGGCTACATCCACAAAGTCTTCTTCTTCTTTATTAGCTTGGTCAATTAGGTTACAGCACAGAGCTCACACTTGTACTCTTCATAGGACAGGAGATCTACACTCACCTCGCCAAATCCTCCTTCCCCAGGTAGATCTAGCACAGAGCCTTCTTACAATCCATGCACTCAACACTTATAGCACTTGCACTCAGCTCTGCAAGTCGGTCACATAATATACACAAATCATTTACTAGCACTTAGCTTCTCTTCTTCCTCTCTCTTACATTGCTTGGCTACTTATACTTACAAAATAGGCCTAAAACATGGGTAAACCCATGGGCCGGCATCACTTTCCCATTACATTAACCCAAAACCCTAAAAAGGGTCCCAAAAGTGGGTCGAGATCCCGTGATCTCTGCTTCGCCTGGCGCTCCATCTTTGATAGACCGTCGAAGTCCAAAAATGGTCAAATATGACCAAGTGTTCCTCAAAACTTGGTTAAGGGCCAACAACTATCTTTGACATTCTCCTCGGCAACGCTGCCAAAATGTTGGGCTCTAAAGATGTCCTGAAAACAACCTTAGTCTAACATTAATTTTATCAACTGAGGATTCGTCTTTTCTCCCAAGAATGTTAGTAAAGTCTATGTAGATAGTCGTAGAGGTTTAAATCGTGTAGATAATTCAGTTACAACAAATCTGACGCTATCTAAATTATTGCAATAATCAAGTTCTTCATGCATTAACTAAAAAATACGAAACTAATAACTCAGCCAACAGAATTATAGTCTAGACAATAACACACCGTGAATCAAAGAATCAATCACTGTACTGAATTCATTCATTTATCTAAGAAACAGTAATTTAATCTACGAAAACACTTAATGAATCAATCTCTCAATGACTAATTAATTTGTTGGAAAGGAACAACGTTCTACTGAATATTTAAGAAGGGACAACAAATGTGAATTAAACAAAAGGAACAACAAATGCAAATTTAATAAAAGGAACAACAAATGTGAATTTAAATGAAAGGAATTCACAATCGATAAATTAACAACAAATAGAAATGGAAAAACAATCGATAATCTCCAAATGGAACATCTATTCTCTGCAAATGGAACAACATAACCAATTCATAAAAGAATCAACACATTAACGAGTCTATCTTAACTGTTGAAAGGAAATTCAAATCACAAAACTATAACATAATTGATAATATTACAGATGAGACAATAGCTAGGTAGTTATGGATATTATGCAGAACCTAGAAGCCAAGCAAGTAGCCATGTATGATAGGATTGAGACAGAACTCAGAGGGGTACAACAGGTCCACACCATACAGAGAAAATTCATGGAAGTGACTCAGAGGCTCCAACCAGTCCAAGATGAAGCGTGCCAACTGTTTGAGGAGATTGAAGGCTGAGGAGCAGAGCTGGAACAAGTCATTGCTGCAGTCGAACAATGATTAGAGGGACCTGTCAACGAAGCATTTATCCAAGAGTTCGTTGAGCAAGAGGCCTTGGCGCAGAAACAGGTCGAAGCAGCTCGAGCCAAGCTCAAGGATTTTGAAGCAGAGCTACCCAGACTAGAGTGACTCAGGACGAGTCACATGTGAGTGTTGGGGGGATGGTGGCCCTTGACCAAGTTTTGAGGATCCTTGGTCATGTTTGACCTATTTTGGAACTTCGACAAGCTATCGAAGGTGGAGCGCAAGTCGAAGCAGAGATAGCGGGATCTCGACCCCTTGTTTAGGGATTTTTGGGTTTTGGGCTTATGTAACAAGTATGGGGATGTTGGCCCATGGTTTTTAACCATGTTTAGGCCCATTTTGTAATGTATAAATAGAAATCTAGGTGATGTAAGTAGGGGGTTTATGTGATGCTAAGTGCAAAGGCGCAAGTGTGTGATACCAAGTGCTAAGTGCAAGTGATAGTTGTACATGTTGTGTGCATGTTGTGTGAGACTTGCAAGGCTAAGTGCAAGTGACTGTAAGAGATTGAGTAGAAGCTTTGTGATGTAACCTAGCTTGGGGAAGGAGGATTTGGAGAGGTGCGCGTAGATCTCTTTTCCTATGCGGAGTAGGATCTTGTGGCTCCATACATGTAGAATATTGACAAAAGATAATAACAAAGAAGAAGAGTTGGTGGACGTAGCCCCAAGTTGGGGGTGAACCACGTATATCTTGTGTTGTTATGCTTTGTGCGATGTATTGATGTGTTTATGTATTTACTTGCTTAGTGATTTGGCATAGATAAATAATATATAGATCTGTTGATGTTTTGTGGTTAATAATATGAATAAGTTATAGATCTAACCCATGCGAATGTGCTTAGTGCTCGACTATACTAGATCTGGGAGAATACTGCGATGCTCTGTGATTAGGGTTTTTACTGCAAAGTATATACTGGTTAAATACTGATGAACTGTAACTGCTAAGTGCTTTGATAGAATATTGTAATCACATATCTGTGTCCCAGCTAAGGTTGTAGACACTAGAGTCCTGCAACCACCCCTGCCTCTACCTCGGGTGAGACTTCATCTGCTTCGCAGGTGTTTCCGAAAGGGCTAGTAGTTAGGGTTTTGTTGGTGTGCTCTTGAGTGTTGAATAAAACACAGAAGACAAGCAAGCAACCATGTATGATAGGATTGAGATAGAACTTAGAGGGGTACAACAGGTCCACACCATATAGAGCAAAGTCATGGAAGTGACTCAGAGGCTCCAACCAGTCCAGGATGAAGCGTGCCAACTATTTGAGGAGATTGAAGGCCGAGGAGAAGAGATGGAACAAGTCGTCGTTGTAGTCAAACAACACTTAGAGGGACCTGTCAACGAAGTAGTTATCCAAGAGTTCGTCGAGCAGGAGGCCTTAGCGCAGCAACAGGTCAAAGCAACTCAAGCCAAGCTCGAGGATTTTGAAGCAGATCATGTTGAGGTTCATAGCGGAACTGAAGGAAAAGAAAAGATCTTCCAAAATACACACACTCTGCTTTTCAGTCCTTTAGGAGAGGGAAATTGTTGTAATTTGAGAGAGGGAGAAGGGGAGACCATTGGAATTGCTGAGGCAAACCCACCACCACTTGAACCTGGATCTCCTATGATTTTGGTAGGAGAAGGAACACCTAAAATCCCAGACATAGGTAGCACGATTAAATCTCCTAAGGTACCAAGTAATCAATCACCTCGAATAGAACACCCAGACCAAGAAATCCCTGAAGGATATTGTCACATTTTCAACCAAATGGCACAACAAAATCAGCCACGACCCTAGACTTCCACTTTGGATTATCCTATAGTTGATCCAGTTGCTAATGCCTCAATGAAAGCCATTCCACTACAGATTCTTCCAACCTTCAATGGATTGATATCAGAGGACCCTGATGTGTTCTTATTTGAGCTTGGTGTCCTATGTAGAGGCTATGACTATACCTCTAAACCCCAAAAACTAAAGTTATTTCCTTCCACTTTGAAAGGAACAATTTTATGATGGTTTATGGGACTAGGGGGAGGAACTATAAATTCATGGGATGACTGTGTGAGACTTGCAGAGCTAAGTGCAAGTCATTGCAGCGAGATTGTGGAAGGCTTAGTGTTGGAACGCAAGGAAGAAGGATCTAGCGAGCTGCACAAATATTCTGTCTTATGTGGAGAAGGGTTCGGAGGCTCTGTGCATGTAACGTATTGAATGAAGACAATAAATAAGAAGAGTTGGTGGATGTATCCCCAGGGTGGGGGTGAACCATGTAAACACTGTGTTTTTATGCTTTGTGCTTGTCTTAATGTGTTTATGACTCTCTTTCCAAGTGCTTTGATAGAGATAGATAATTATGTTCATGCTTTGTGCTAATAATGTAAGAATGTTAGATCCAACTTCTATGAATGTGCTTAGTTCTTTCTTCTTCTAGATCTAATCCATATGTTGTGCTAAGTGCTTAATTACCTTAGATCAGTGTGAATGATGTGAAGCTCTGTTTTATCAACGAAGTAAATATTGATTGCATATTGAGGATCTAACGGTGCTAAGTGCTCTATTAAGTATCATAATCACATATCTGTGTTCCAACTAAGGTTGCAGACACTTGAGTCCTGCAACCACCCCTGCCTCTACCTCGGGTGAGAATTCATCTTCTTCACAAGTGTTGCCGAAAGGGCCAGTAGTTAGGGTTTTATTGGTGCGTTGTTGTAGTGTTGAACCCTGGGTCTGCCCCTGTGCCAACAAATGGTTCCATTGTTGGGACTTGAAACTGTGATTGCTGGGAACTGAGAAAGAAGAACCTTTGTGAAAAGATTCATCTTGAAGTTGTGAAAGCTCTATGCATAGATCTATCGCTCTAGTGCGCAGTATTCTACTTGATTTATAAAGCTCTGTGCTAAAAGAAAGAAGCCCGATCTGAAGAAAAGAAGTTGGATCTGAAGGAGAGAAGCAAGATTTGAAAGCTTTGTGCTCTAAGAAAGTTAAAAGTGAGAGTTTCTGATTAAAAGAGGTAAGATCTGCAAGCTTTGTGCTTTGATAAAGGTAAGAATAGTGAAATTTTTTAGATCTGGAAGCATTGCTCTCTGTAGAAGTAAGATAAGTGGAATTTTTTTTTTCTAGAGTATGGATCTAGGTATGTTTAATAGAGTCTGTCCTAGTTTGAAAACTAGGGTAGCTAGATGAAGGAAGATTTGATATTAATATATCTGACAAGAATAGTGAAAGGTATGTTATACCTATGCATAGAAAGAATGTTTGGACTAACAAGTGGATGCAGGATCCTAGAAAGAATTTGTTGCAGGTTAGCTTCTATGATCCTAGTGTGCAGTACAGAAGAAGCTGGGGATCATTTAAAAGAAAGAGAGGATTAACCCTCTGTTACAGTTGCGGAAGACGAGGACATCTTGCTAAGGAATTCCCTGGAAGAAGACATAGTTGTGTTTGTTGTAAAGCTATGGAACATGAAGTGTTGGATTGCCCTAGAATGATTGCTAAGTTTGAAAGAATGAAACTGAATCCGGAAAACCATAAGGCAGATCTAGAAATGGTAGAATCCTAGAAAGAATAAGAGAAAGTATTGTTACAGATGAAAGAAACCTTGAATGACCACCGACATATCAGCTTATCGGGGATATTCAAAGAAAAAGAATGCATCGAAGCAAGAATAGGAAACTTCGACATTGACTGTGTTCTAGATGAGGAAACATAGGTGAATATCATGACAGAGAGAACTTGGGAAGCCATAGGGAAGCCTGCTATGATTCCTTCATTAGGAGGAATAAGATTATTCAGAGGAAAACTGGTAAACCTATGTGGGAATCTCGCTCGTGTACCTATGCATGTTAATGGAACTTCGACAGAAGAATATTTTGAGATTATTAAATTTATTGAAGACATTGCCCCGTTTACCATATTACTAGCCAACCCTTGGATTGAAAGAGACCAGGCCAGAAGGAAAGAAGAAGAAGTAGTGTTAGAACAACAGAAGCAGGAGTTAAAAGAATTCATGACTAGAAGGATCACACATTTGATTGCAGAACATGAGAACATATCGAAGCTATTTAACACCAGAGACCCTGATGTCGAAGTTGAAAGAACCCTAGAAGACCAACAGAAGACTGAAGTACTTATCCCAGATAAAGAAAAAGTATTACCCTCGAATCCTAAGAAGGAATCTCAACAACGCGCAGTGACTATGTCAAACGAAGATAATAATCAGAATGGAAAAAGACATACCGAGATGAATCTCACTGGAAAGAAGGCTAGGAAGTTAAGTAAGAAGAGGGCTACGATTGAAAAGTTACAGAAAGTTCCAGAGGGAACTTCGCAAGAGGGAAATTTGCAAAATTGGAACTTCGCTGGGATATCAGAACAACAACACATGGCACTTCGCCAAGGCGAAGTAATATAGCCATTGGAAACATTATAATTGTTCGATAGACGCTCCGAATAGGAAGAAAGGAAATTATGGTTCATTATCAGACCATTGAACCATGCCATAATGAACATAATGGGGTTAATGGAGGCTTCATACCCATTGCAAGTGAATCATTGTCGAGTTACCTATTTGTCCCATTGCGCCACGCATCGAGAACACTTTTTCTAATTGATAATTTGAGCCCACAGGCTAAGCCGAGTTTATATAGTGACTATTTCACTCTTGCTCTCTATCTCACTACTGTGTCTAAGTTATTCTTCAAACTCGCGATTGTTAACCCTGAGTGTGTATGTCGGACGAATTGAGCGTCGTAGAGAAAGTTGTTGAAGAAGTTTTGACCGACTTGATGATTGAAAGAGTCATGTCAGAGAGAGGATTATCCACAAGTGTACAAGCATCATCCATGAGAGGACTGCCAACCTCTCTGTCAACTGCTCGAGCCGTACCATCCTGATCATCAGATGAGAAGCAAACTAAGCACAGGGATGATCTCGCGAATGCGAAGTTGATTCTGAGCATATTACCTACTTATATACCACCTTTGAGTGGTGTCGTAAACTGTGACAACGTACCTAGATATTTTGAGTATGCCTTAGTGACTACCTACCTCCCAAAGGGGTTACGTGCAGTTCACGTAGACCAAGATAAGATTGCAGCATTGAAGTTTAGCGACTTCAACCTTGGCAAACAGAAAGTTTAAAACATGCTCGCCCCGCATAAGTACCTGACCAGAACAAAGGGAAAGAATTTGAAGTCCCTTAGTCATGGACACATAACCTCGTGCAGTCCACCCTACTGAACGTTATGAAGATTCTACATTTCGGACGACACCAGGAGGTGAATGCATGTGTCAAATTATTTTTGTCTTGTTACCATGGAGGTTATCTATGGTTAAACCATCGCATAACAGTGGATACGACGTTGATAAATTGGATCATCGAGCTTAGTATGCAAGGACCTGACCCACAAGATTTATATCCTGGAAAAGCCATGGACCATGCTCTCGCTCAAAGGATCAAGGACACTTATGGCGATGTCGAGAAAGGAACACGAGGCTACAAGTTAGCTTCTATATAGAGCGGCACAGTGTGCCTCGCCTGTCAGATGATTGCAGGGAAGTTAGTACGCAAGAATCGACCCACCCAAGTGACTGGTTTTGTAGTTGACCTCGCAGGGAAGTGTGTGAAGGGCCTACAAATGAATTGGGTATAGTACCTGGTGAACCAATTAGAACTTGACTGTAGAGAAGCCCAAGATCAAGGGTACAAATTCCACTTTAGTTGGCTATTGATCCTGATTGCTTTCATCGCCTGGGAGATGCCAGAAGGTGCGACCTTCCCGGACATAGAGACATTTGAACCATTGGCCACGAAGTTTAGTACATTGTGGTACTCAGGTGACATGAATAAGAAATGGCATTCAAATGTCGTGTTCCACACATACTACAACCAATTGAAGCTATCCATACAATCTGAGCCTTGCATAACTCTGAATACGTTACATAGGTTCAGGCCTTTGATGAAGTTCAACGGAGACCGCCATTTCATTTATATCACAGCCAAGGTTGATGAGCACAAGAAACAAATTCAGTCCTACTACAAGCTAATGGAGGAGGACTTGGATGAGATCACCAAGGAATGGTCGACGAACCTCTTCATTCCAGCAAACCCTGCGGAGATATCCGATATAGACAGTCCAGAAATTGTGCAGGATACACTCGGGCTGAGAAAGACAAAGAAGACTGAAGAGGTCCATGATTTAGAAAGTGCATCCATGAAGACTTCTTCCATCTCACCCAAGCAAGGAGGTGATGATGCAAAGTTGAATGATACAGAGGTCGAGCAGCAGCAGGGTGACGAGGTTGATCCCCTGAAAAACGGGAAAGGTTCGCCTCTGAAACCTTCCTCCCGAAAGAAATTGAAGGCCACTATGACAAAGATGCAGACCGTCCTCACCTCTAATGACTTCGACTTCCTTGTAGCAGTGATAAATGATGCTTTGCTGGAGATAGCAGAGAAGCAAGAAGCAAAGCAAGAGGATCTATATGATCAAATCACAACTGAACTTCAAGGAGTACAACAAGCCCTACAATCTAGCCGCGTAGTCTTCACTATGTCAGGAGAGCCAGAAGTGGGAGATGAGTCAGCTCAACTCCATAGAATAGCTGATACAGTCGAAGCTCATCTTCAATAAGCACAAGCCACCCAGTCTTTGGTATAAGTACAAGGAGTACTTGTAGAACAATGACGGGCTTCCGAATAGGAAAAGAGTGCTCTCCAAGCAAAGTTCGATGAAGAAAAGGCATAGCTACAGTAAGGCAAGGAACAATTGCTTGCCGAGAAACTTGAAGTGAAGGAAACGGTCAACGGAGCACTTCGCTCTGTGACTGTCATAGAATTAAAGGTAGAGGATCAAGTCATGAAGCAAGTAGCACAACTTGAAGAAGTGATCTAGTAGCTCCAACAACGCATAGCAGATTTAGATCTACGCACTGTACCGACAACTCCAAAGGATGTAAGAGACTATCAAGAAGCCACTTCCTGCAACAGAGTTGACAAACTGAAGGCCTTTACCTTAGAATGCAAGCAATTCGTTGATCGTAGTGACCAAACATATGAGAAACTTATTGAGAACCCAGAGTTGTAGGCACTGGAGTCACATCTCCAGGAAGCGAAGCAACACATAGAAACACTATAGGCGCAGTTGAAGTCTCTGTCAGCTGTGGAGAGAATGAAGAGATCTCAAGAGCAGTGAACTGCCCAACAACAAATCCATAATATCCATAGCAAATTTATGGAAATAACTCAGAAACCCCAACCGGTACAAGATAAGGCCTATCAGTTCTTTACAGAGGTAGAAGGCCAGGGAGAAGAACTAGAGCAGGTTAGCACCATGATAGAACAACGCCTGGAAGGACCTATGAATGATGCAGTCATTCAAGAATTTTTTGAAAAAGAGTGCATAGCACAACATCAAGTCAAAGCAGTTCGAGATAAGCTTGAAGCATTTGAAGCAGAACTTCCTACATCAGAGTTACTCAGGACGAGTCGTAGGTGAGTGTTGGGGGCCTGTTGGCCCTTGACTAGGTTTTGTTGATATTTGGTCAATTTTGACCTATTTTTGGACTTCGACAGCTTGTCAAAGGAGGAGTGCAAGACGAAGTAGAGATTGCGGGATCTCGGCCCCTTTTTGGGATATGGGAATATGTAACGACAATGGGATATCGGCCCATGGGTTTACCCATGTTTAGGACTATTTTGTAATATATAAATAGATGCTTAGGCTAGATAGAAGTGGTGGTGCATCTATGTGATGTGAATGTATGCTAAGTGCACATAGAGTCTGTAAGGCTTTGTGCATGACTGTGTGAGACTTGCAGAGCTAAGTGCAAGTCATTGTAGTGAGATTGTGGAAGACTTAGTGCTGGAACACAATGAAGAAGGATATAGCGAGCTACACATATCTTTTGTCCTATGTGGAGAAGGGTTCAGAGGCTCTGTGCATGTAACCTATTGACTGAAGACAATAAAGAAGAAGAGTTGGTGGACGTAACCCCAGGATGGGGGTGAACCACGTAAACACTGTGGTGTTATGCTTTGTGCTTGTCTTAATGTGTTTATGACTCTCTTGCTAAGTGCTTTGATAGAGATAGATAAATATGTTCATGATTTGTGCTAATAATGTGTAAGAATGTTAGATCTGACTTCTATGAATGTGCTTAGAGATTTCTTCTGCTAGATTCGATTCATCTATTGTGCTAAGTTTTTAATTACCTTAGATCAGTGTGAATGTTGTGAAGCTTTGGTTTATCAATGAAGTAGATATTGATTGCATATTGAGGATGTGATGGTGCTAAGTTCTCTATTAAGTATCATAATCATAGATCTGTGTTCCATCTAAGGTTGCAGACACTTGAGTCTTGCAACCACCCCTACCTCTACCTCGGGTGAGACTTCATTTGCTTCGCAGGTGTTTCCGAAAGGGCCGATAGTTAGGGTTTTGTTGGTGCGTTGTTGTAGCATTGAACCTTGGGTCTGCCCCTGTGCTAGCAGGGATCGAGTGGGAGGGCGTGGAAGAGGATCTGGTGGAGATAATGGCATGATCAATGTGGAGGTGAGACGAGAGACGACCATATGGATAGGCGTGGCATATGGAAGGTGACCAGGAAAGTGAGGGCATCGGAAAATGTGGGTACTGCGCTAGGATAGGTCTGAGGTGAAGTGGCATGGGGTGATGATGTGGGGGCAGAGGAAATTCCACGACAGTAGGTGGGATGGGGACCATTTTCCTAGATGGAGGTGAGCGATAGAACACCTGGCAGGAGATGATAGGTGGGAGTGATAAGGGGATGTGACCCGAAGGTGGGTGGAGGACAAGTGTGCCATAAGGAGACAAGGAGGGAGAGCGGGTGATGTGATGGGAGGAAGAGAGAGATGGAGTGGAGGACAGATGGAAACAAGAGGAAGAAGTGGTAAGGGAGAGAGGTAAGTGGGATATTCCAGAGGGGAGGTGGTGGTAAGCATTTTAGAGTGGGTGGGGGGGTCCGAAATGATGAGAACGTGCCATGATAAAGGTGGTCCTGGCGGGGAAACTGCTTTTTCGGACCCCCCCCCTTTATTAAAGGCAAAATGTCGGGGGGGGGGTCCAGTATGGACCATACATCGTAGATATGGGCACATAGATCTCAACTTCCCATATCTATGCGTCGATTAGCACAATCGCACCCAAGCCCAAAAACTTAGGATAACGCAATTTTGTGGGTTTTTCCCCCCTTTTCTTCATTTCTTTCACCAAGGGGCCAATTTCTTAGGAGAAACACCCCTTTACAAATTTAGGTGATAACATTAGGCTCCATGGGGGATGGATTTCTCCCTGTGAGATGCCAAGAACTCTTTTATGGATCCAGTGCCTTCCTGTTGGGTTACAGATTCACCTAAGNATATTTACAAAGACATGGGAGCCATCCATGGATCAAATAAAGAACTTCTTGAGAAAATTTCCATTTACAGGGCCACCAAAAACTTGATCGCCCTCCAAATTATGCAACCTATATGTATTATTTGGATATATCTCAAAGATTTTGAAGGGCCCGATCCATAGGGCTTCAAACTTGATGTGATTTCCTCTGTCCTGCTTTGGTGCATCCCATTTGAGTACTAGATATCCCAGTCGGAAATCCTCCTTACTGTTCTTCCTGTCAAAGGTGTGCTTGATTCTCCGCTAATGTTCATGCGCTCTATCTATCATCTGTTCTCTGGCTTGTTGCACTTCTACCAGCTGATGTATCCTTATGATCATATCATCAGGCTTCTCTTGACGGTCTTGGAATAATTTTACCACAGAAGGGGCGAGTTGAGAAGGGAAAATGGCTTCAACTCCATACAAAAGATGAAATGGAGAGACACCCAGAGACCTCTTTGTTGTCACCCTGTCATCCCACAGAGCGAATTTGAGCTTTGAATCCCATGCTTTTCTATTATCCTCTAATAGTATTTTAATGATCTTGATCATACTTTTATTAGAGGACTCTGCCAGTCTATTCCCTTGTGGATAGTAAGGGGTAGAGTGGATCAATGAAATTCTGAACTGCTCACAAAACTTAATCAATGGTTTGACCTTGAAGGATGCAGCGTTATCAGTGATGATTTTGTTCAGACAACCAAACCTTTCCATAACATCTTCAATAAAACTAATGATTCCTTTGTGAGAAGCGCTCCTTATGGGGAGAGCTTCTATCCACTTGGTGAAATAATATGTTGCAGTTAAGATCCACCTGTGATGACCACTTGAAGTAGGATGAATTTCCCCAATAAATTTGAGGCTCCACTATTGAAAGGATCCTAAGGCTATTACAGGCTTCAAAGGCAAAGACTTGAGTTGTTGATTCCCAGAGAATTTTTTACATTTGATACAAGATTTGACCTTCGCATAGATATTAGTGAATAGAGTAGGCCAGTAGTACCCAACCCTAAGAATTTTATAGGCTGTGGTCCTCCAAAAATAATTTCCCCCACATAGGTTGTTATGGAAATCAAACATAATCTTTTGGGCCTCCTGAGGGTCCAAACATCTTAGAAGCACACCTAGAGGGTGTTTCCAATACAAGACCTAGTCAATAAGGCAATATCTAATTGATTTGAGATTTAAAGCTCTTTCCTTGCTTCTTCCCATACCGTCAGGGGGTCTTAACTCTTGCAGAACAAATATAACGTCTTTGTACCAAGTACATTTTGCCAGTGGATGGCTATCCTATGGATTTTTATCATAAAAATCAGCTTGTTGGCCCTTTGAGCAGGTGTTGATGAAGTTAACCCCCAAAGATTTACAATTAGATTCAACCAACAACTTGGATAAACCTTGACCCTTAACTAGCT
The DNA here is from genome assembly GCA_010110895.2 of Picea sitchensis. Lineage (NCBI taxonomy): Eukaryota > Viridiplantae > Streptophyta > Pinopsida > Pinales > Pinaceae > Picea > Picea sitchensis. The sequence continues at coordinate 68,394 of SNQJ01S0024829.1, read as the reverse complement.
TGGTGGGCTTTATTTCCATATCAAACTCAAGGATTTTGGCAATCCATTTGTTCCTTCTTCCATCTATGTCTAGCTGAATAAGAATGTCCTTCACATAAGCTGAAGGGACATATGCAATGATTTTTGAATGCATAACATAGACTCTGAAATATTTGAGAGCTTTCACTAAGGCATAGGCATGTTTCTCCATGATGTTGTATTTCAGCTCTGCATCTCTTAATGCCCTGCTGAAAAATGAATTGGTTGCTCCATCCCTTCAACATTTTTCTGCAACAAAACCACTGCCACTGTATCAAAAGAAGCAAAGGAAAAAATTAGAAAATCCTTGGAATAATCAGGACTGATTAGCACAGGCACTTCAGTCAATGCCTTCTTAATTTGGTCAAAGGATTCTCTAGGCTCAGTAGTCCACTTTACTTCATTCCCCTTCCTGAGCATGGTTGTGATATGCTTCACCAATTCAACAAAATTTGAAACAAACCTTCTTAAAAAAATAATTTTTCCCAGGAAAGACTGAACTTCCTTCATGGATCTAGGAAGTGACAAGGTTTGAATAGATTATACCCTACTTGAATCAATTCTGACCCCATCAATCGATACTATGTGCCCCAACAATTTTCCCTCTTTCATGGAAAACATTGAATTTTTGGGATTTAGGGAGAGACCAAACCGTCTTCATTTCAAAAAGACCTTTCTCAGATGTTGACAATGTTCTTTATCAGATCTGGAAAACATATTTATGTCGTCCAGATAGATGACCACAAATTTATCCCTTTCCCCAATAAAGGCTATGTCCATGGCTCGCTGAAAGGTTGCCCCTACGTTCATCAATCCAAAGGGCATTTTGGCATACATAAATGTGCCCCAACAAGTGGTGAAGGCGGTCTTTTCTCTATCCTCAGGCAAGACAAAGATTTGATTATAGCCAGAAAAGCCATCAATCATGGAAATCCTGGATGCACCAGTTACCCTTTGCAGTATGTGTTCCATATTTGGCATGGGGTAATTGTCCTTCTTTGAGCTCCTATTCAGGTTTCAGAAATCGACAGAAAGTCCGATTTCTCCATTCTTTTTCTTCACCGGGACCAGATTGGCCACCCATTTAGAATGTCTTAAGGGGACAATGATTTGGGCATCCAACAACTTCTTTACCTCCCTTTCCATAATAGGTAGCAGCATAAGATTTATTTATCTTAATTTTTGCCTAAATGGCTTGGCCTCCTCGTTCAATGGGATCTTGTGTTCAATGACACTGGTGTCATATGTTCTAAGGTCTTCATATGTCCAAGAAAACACATCGACAAATTCTTTTAATAATTCAATATATTCGTCCCTCTGCTCTCTTGACAGACTGCTTGATAATTTGACAAATCTTGGATCCTGCTCTGTGCCAATATTGCACTCAGCCACATCAGCATCATTATTTGAGATTTTACCCTTCATTTCCACATCATTGTTGTCAAATAGTCTTTCCAAAGGGAATAGTCCCTTTGGGATGTGATTGCTTGACAACTTAACAATATAATCATCAACAATTTTGTTCAGAAAAACATCAGCATGAGGATCTGTTTTAGAATCTGGATCTTGATCAATGTGTAATGCAGAAAAATCCTCAACAATTTCCAAGAATTTTGATTTCAAGATCATCCTCAAACACTCTCCAATGCTCGACATTGTCAGGTATAGAGGGTCTATATTTCACTTCTACATCATACCTGAGTTTAGGTGGCAGAAGGAATTTGAAATTGTTTTTTGAAACAGCCAGAGAACCGACCATGACATTATTTTCCCTTAGAATAAACGAAATGTTGAAAGCTGAGAAAAAAATGTCAATGAGGTCCCATATTTCATTTCGTTAACTTCTGAGCTGAGGGTGTTTGGCCTGATAAATATTTCTGATCTGATGGAAAATCAACTCAACATCTCCAAACACTGATATCTCTTCAATTCCCATGTCCTTTGCATCCCTCAAACCCAAAACGAGAGATTCATACTCTGCCACATTATTGGTAATTTAAAATTCTAATTTGTATAATAGAGATATGGTTTCCTGAGCAGGGGAAACAAAAGCTACTCCAACACCAACACCATCTCTAGAAGAAGCTCCATCAAAGAACATTTCCCAAACAAAGGTAATTGGAGGAGAATATTCACAGAGAGTAATGGACTTTTTGATCTCAAGAGGAGGTTCAGGGGCATCAGTGAACTGCAATAAGCTAGATCCCAAATCAGTATCAAGGGAAAAGATAGGATGATTGGTGGGGTCTGATTTATCACTAATAATGTAGGCCAACTAAGCTTCTATGTACATTATTCTATGCTCTCCTCCAAAAACAGGAATGGTAGCATATGAAAGGTCCATCTACAAGGTTCCCCCAAGTCTTTTTATCCAATATATTGACAATAGCATACCGAACTTGGGAGGAACATCAGCCACCACAATGTCCATGACCATGATTTTCATGGGAAATTGGAATAAGGTCACAACCATATCTTTGACGACCCCAAGACATTTCACTCTCCTTGAATCAAAAGAATACAAGTCATGGTATTCCTTTGTGATTTCTAGTCCGAGCTCTTCCATGAAAGTTTTGGGCATGAGATTATGAGATGCCCCTAAGTCTATCAAACAATTATGCAACACCTTACAATGTATGTTCAGGGATGTGTAGAAATGAGGGGATGAATAATCTCTATATTCTACCATAGGACCTAGGATGACTGCAGGCTTCTCATCTTACAAATTGATGGAGTCTGGGGGGAAAAGCAGAGGTTCAGGCAGCAACAACTTAGTCAAAGATTTCTTAAAATCTTTGTGCTTGACCAGTTTTGAAAGGGGAACTGGAATCCTAATCTTATGGATTTCATGCTGAAGGTTAAAATTGGAGGGAGGCTTCAAAATATCCTTTACCTCTGGGGTAGGACCTTTGGATACTGGTGGGAAGTTCTGTGCTTTTCTCTCCTTGTTGTTGCTTTCTAAATCATGGGTAAGATTTTCTACTCTAGGAGGTTGATCAGGGATGGAAGACTTCCCCTCTTTATTATTGGACCTGAGATTGTATCTATTTGGGCTGTCATCGGTCTTATCCCCCTTACTCAATTCATTTAATTGAATGTCCATGAGAGACTCCTCATATGTTGATTGAGTTAAGTGAGGAGAAGGGGATGAATCTTCAAGACAATGAATTTATGGATCGATGTCCTCTTCCTCTTCGCCATTATCTGTGACAAGGTTGTTCTGAAGAGGATCTTGGATATTCTGATCATCCCTATCTCTGTGCCGAGGTTCTCTTTGCATACCCCGAGCAACATTGTTATTTGGCCTCCTAAAGTTGCCTTTGTTATCAATATTTTGAGGATTTATGTATGTATACTTCCCTTCTAATTCCAACCTTTCCATCCTATCTAAAAGTGATTTTATCAACTTGGTTACTTCGTCCATTTGATGAGGGGGAGCAAAAGAACTGGAGGTTGAGGCTTCAGGTCTTCCTCTTCCTCTATCCTTGTCAGCCTTATTTATGAGTCGATCAACTGCCAATATGTTAGACTCTACTTCCAGGGCTACATCTTGCATATGAGCTAAGGAGGTAGCTCTTCTTTATCTTAACAGGAGGCAAACATCTGGGTCAAAATCATTGGCATAGATAATTTTTGCTGAAGCTTCTATAGGCTTTATCTCAGTAGGGATCTTATTGTACATTTTGTTGAATCTTTTGGAGAAGTCAGAGACAGTCTCTCCCTACTTTTTCTTTAGGGACCCGAAATCGGTGATATAGTACATGAAGTCCTTTTTATCCCCCCACTGTCTCAATAAGATATCATCCAAAGCCTCAATCCCATCGATGGATCCAGGGGTCAAGGTTCTGAACCACTTTCTAGCTTCTCCATAGAGACTATGGACAAAAATCCTCATCCACACATCTTCATCTACTATGACATAGTTATCATCATAACTATAGAAGGTTGTAAGGTGCTCCTCTGCAGTAATATCTCCCTCCCCAGTGAAATTAGGTAGCTGCTTAAGGTAGCGACCAGCTGGAAGGGCATTAAGAGGTTGGGGTAGAACAAGAGGGGCATATCTGGTGACTACTATAGCATCCATTCTATTTCTAGGAGGATTAGCACCTACCATAGGGATGATAGGTGGAGGATAATTAGAAGGAGATGGGGTTCAAATAGGGGAGACTGGATCTGCACTTCCAAGAGGAAAGGGAAACAACAGAGGATTTGGAGAAAAGGCCACATCACCTGAGGGAACAAAGGTTTCCCTTTCTGTAGTAGAAACAATAATAGGAGGAGGGGTGGTAAGGCTCAGGGTTGGAAAATATTCTGAGGTCCTGGGTCTAGACCACGGTACAACTTCAGGGGAGAAAGGAGTGACAAGTATTTCTTCCTCCAATCCAGGACTAGGAGGGGAAAAATCAACATGTACACTCCCAAAATTTAAAGTTCGGTAAACTCCAACAGAAGGTATAACAGGGGAACGAAAAGAAGAAATTGGAGTTTCTAAATAAGGACCATGAAAATCATCATAAATACTTGGTTCAACAGCAAAAGCTCCTTCTCGAGGGGCCTTTCCCTTTCTGATAATTTTCTCTGGGTTAGCTTCAGGTGCTGCTAGGGGCAGCTGTGGAGTAGACCTCATGTGTCTGCCTATGGAAGCCACAGATGGAACAATGGAGTCATCTCAATGGAGTCACCACAATGGAGTCACAACAATGGAGTCACCAGGTGCACAGCCGCAATCTTGATGTACTAGGTTCTAATGCACCTTCAGAACCAGTAAAATTTGTCATTCAATCCCAAGGAAAATATTCAACTTCATCCCCGACAACGACGCCAGAAATGTTAGCACCAGAATTCACCTTTGGATTGTTGCAGAGGTAAGCATGATACCCATCGGTTTTATGTCACAATGAATATTTTAAAGGCGGTCTAATGGACGTAGACTCAGGATGGTATCGTTTTAACTCAGAAAACTGGGTTGGCATGCATAGGCAAGTGGGGTCTCGATCTAAAGCTAGTCAGTAATTTGCAGTATAGTGGTGGGTAGGGGGAAGAGTTTAAGGAGAAAGAAATGGTATGCTCTGGACATCAGGTCTTCCAACAGCTCGAGGAGGAAAAGTTCCAAATACAAGATCCTCTTTGAGTTCATAACTTCAAGAAACTGAAATGCTATAACAATACTATAACCAAACATACATCACAATACAGTCACAAAAACCCGACTGGATCCTCCATGCCTGAGCTCTCAGTATCAGAGGGGAAGGAGAACACAAGAAACTGATTAAAACTGGTTGCAATGCCACTATGATCAAACCTACATTACAAAAACATAACTACCCTCGACTGGATCATCCATGCCCGAGTGTTATAACACAACAGTTACACAAAGATGAAAGGAAACTGAATTTCATTAAACAAGAAGTCTTAAATGCATATCATAACCAGAGAACCAGAGGCCTCATCAAAAATTTACAATCAGTATCTTAGCTCAACCATCGACACCAAAAAAATATGGGAATGACCCCTAAATACTCAGAGCCAAAACTACAGAAGTGAGTTTGAGTCATCGCATTAAAGGCATTATGTCTGCATGCCTCCTGGCAGAATGTGCGTGCAATCTCTAGCCAAACACGAACTCTGCCATATGAAATCATGCTTCAGAACGAGCCTGCAACTGAGTAGACTAACTGACAGTCCTTTCCTGGGCTTTTGATTTATGGTGGAAACGATGTTCAACCACGACCACCTGTTTTAATAACTGCTTCCTTGGGATCAGAGAGTTGCAAGTCAACTCTGCATCTGAGGGACGTGGCAGTTTTCCCTTGGTTGTCTGCTTCTTCGTTGGACCGTTACAAGGGGACCTAGTGGGCGGACGTGGATGAGGATCTGACAGAGATGATGGCGTGATCGACATGGAGGTGAGACAAGAGATGACCATATGGATAGACGTGGCAGATGGAAGGTGATCGGGAAAGTGTAGGCAGTGGAAAACATGGGTACCGCACTGGGACAGGTCAGAGGTGAAGTGGCACGGGGTGATGATGTGTGGGCAAAGGAAAGGCCGCAACAGTAGGTGGGATGGGGACCATCTGCCTAGATGGAGGTGAGTGGCAAAACACCTGGTAGAAGATTGTTATCACTGAAATTTCGTCTGCACATGGCGACAAGAACTCCACATCATCAAAACAGCAATGAAGTCACTCATGGCACTGAATTAATTTCACAGCACTCCAGAAGGTTAAAAAACTATACAAAGTGACCAAAAATTGAAAGGCGCTTTACAGCAGCTTGATGCGCACGCATATGCGCGGGACAAAAACGTGTTACTAGCGCATGCGCGCTCGACGCGCGACTGTCAACACAAAAACCCGTGCATCTGCTAATACGGTGCATTAATTGCATAAGTCGGCCTCCCGACCGCCTACGGACCGGCCCCCAAGATGATTTGACTCTCAAATCAGAGCCATCTCTACAAAATTGGTGGATTAATGACCTAAATAAACCCTAAACGGGTCCCTGTTCACACTTTGAGAAGGTTACGTGACCGCCCGGGAGATGCTATAAAAGACCGTGAGGATTCACTGTTTTGGCAAGGAATTCTAAGCATTGTTATGTTGTTCAGATGGTTCAAGGCTCCTCCTTTGACAACAAACCCATCAGCTGCATCACCCAGAGTTCTTTCACTGCTATGTGCAGTTCATCTCATTTGTAAGGAAAGCATTGTGTTGAGGGCCCCGAAGAGCCTTCTGCTGGAGGGAGAAGGAACCCCTGGTCTCTTTCTTCAGCGTGCTCTGGTTTCATTAATACACCAAGCCTGAAACCATTGATGACCCCTGTGTCTTATGTTTGATGTTTTTGTTTATTTTTGCAGTATTATTTACTTTCAGTTGATAGTTAGATTGTAGTTTGTTTTGTTTCTGTTAACCCTTTTGCTCCACAGTTGTTCTACCCTGCCGGACCCAACAGGGTATGCAAGCGCTCTCCATTTGCTCACCTAGTGACCATTTGAACGCGAACAGACTGGCGACCATACTGGGGAGTTAGGTATCAAATCCTCCCTCATTTGGGTTTTATTTGCTTTCCTTTTGGTTTTATTAACTTGCAGGGACACAAACCGGCCTCCGCCGACCTGCGAACCAGTCGATTCACAGGAGAATCGAGAGAAATTCATTCAGGGTGTCTTTATCGGAAACTTATCACAAGCGCGCGGGTATTCCACCCCACAGACGCACGCATGCGCTGGAATTAACATCTCTTTTCCGCGCGCACGCGCCTCTGTCTACAGTGAAAGCCGCGCATTGGAACTAAATTTTTTCATTGTAAGGTTTTTGATGTGGGGAAAGTCAGTTTCCTTCTCAAAGATGATGTTATGCATGCTCTAGATACTGCACCACTTAGACCCCTCAACTTATAAAGGGGATAGTCAAACAAACATAGGCACTTAGGTGGATAAAAATCATTTTTCCCTTATTTGCTTTTCGCCACGTGGATGGCTTTCTTTGATTTATAATCTAAGTGGAACATCAAATTGTAATCACATCTAAACTCACATTCGGGACTAGAAGTCGAAATTAAACAATCTTGAGTATGCTCTTCTCTCGCGCCATTAAGAGACCTTGAGAATCAGAAAAAGATTGCGAAAACGATCTCATCTCCCTTTAAACAAAAAATTTCAAAACTTTTAGGAGAGGACAATGGCTCTTTCGAGACCCCTCTTAGTTTCATTTTTCAAACGCATTCTTGTAACGGGACCATACATGCCCACATGTCAACAAAGCTAGAATAGTGTTTGAATTTCTGCTTTCTTAGATCAAAACACTAGGAGAGTTTAAAAGTTTGTAACGGGCCCACACATGCCCACATGTTCAATCTATGATAGTTTCATGCTTTTTCTAGATTAACTCACAC
>SNQJ01S0024829.1:35973-52752 GCA_010110895.2 Picea sitchensis | reverse complement strand
ATGCCCGAGGGGGGGCGGGGGGGGTCCGGTATGGACCACACACCGTAGATCTGGGCGTGCAGATATCAGTTGCCCAGATCTATGCGTCGATTATCACAATTGTGCGCAAGCATAAAAACTTAGGATAACGCGATTTTGTGGGTTTTTTGCCCCTTTTCTTCATTTCTTTCACCAAGGGGCCAATTTCTTAGGAGAAACACCCCTTTACAAATTTATGTGATAACAAAGACTACTCTTGAACTAGGGTTTTAAAGGATGAAATATTTAAAATGATTGCAAAAGAAAATGAAACATTAGAAGAATATGTTGAAATATTTCAATATAACCTACAGAGATCACCTTATGGTATGCTACCAGGTGAGGTACTTAAAGCCACTCTAATGAAAGGTATGAAGGATGAATGGGTAGAAACATTGAATTTGATGGGGAAAGGAGATATTTATCAAGAAACGTATGATGAAATTGTCCAATTGTGTATTAGGTGTTCACGTGGTAGTACACAAACCAGATCGGGAATACGGGCCCCCATCACCAGAAGCAACAACATTACTAGCAAAAGTTTCACCCGAGCAGAAATTGGTAATCTTTTAGAAAATTTTAAAACTGACATTTTGGGTACCCTGACCACGCAATTGGATGTTCTATAGGTTAAACAGAAACAAGTGGAAGAAAAACAGTTGTTGGCTATATTTTGTCCATGATGCAGGATGAAACATGGTTCAATAGAGTGCTCCTTGGATGTGGTTTGGACCTGCGCCATCTGTTCCAAAGACCATGCGATAAAGAAATGTACATCACTCCTAGGACTAAAAGATGTCTTTAAATAAGCAGAAGAGGAAACAAAACTAGTATATTTGATGGCTCAAAATCGCCAATGGCAGGCTCGCCCCCCAGGTACACTACAAGATCTTTCTTCTTTCTTTTCTGGGCAGTTTAATCAACAACATAATTATGGAAACACATGGCAAGGCCAACCATTTTCTAATCCCACCTGGCAGTCCCAACAATATCCTACTACACCTTGGACAAATCAACCGATTGCTAATCCTACTTGGCCTAACTTGCAATACCCTACCCCATTTTGTAGGAATTCAAATAATAACCCCTATCCTTCACAGTGGACTAGCACTACTGTCCAAGCCCCCAATTGGACTCAAAACTGGAACCACCCCATGGGAATGACCAATCAACCCATGGGAATCACTCCTCAAGCTCAACCCACTTTACAAGCTCTACTTCAATTTCCTCAAAATCCCCAACGTCAAATGCACCCTCAATTACCAGCTCAACCCAACCTGAATCCTAATTAAAAACCAATCCAACTCATGCAAATTGTTGAGAATTTGAAGGGTGAAACAAACTCTCTAGGGTGCAATGAACTCTAGTTGATACTAGGGCGTATAGTTTCTTCTGAGGAAAGTGACATTCATCAAGAACAGGAGAATGAGAATGATAGACAACTAGCAATAAAACCATTGACTGTGGTCATAATAAAAGAAATAGAACAGGGGGAAAACATAGTTGAGCAACAAAATCTTGATAAATACATAATTTCTCTCCCCCCGCCTCCCCATTTCCCGAGAGGCTAATGATAGAAAAACCACCCGTATATCCTAATTTTGATATCATCGGGGAACTAAAGAATTTATGTGTTAAAATTCCACTCCTACGGGCTTTACAAGATATTCCTATTTATGAAAAAACAATCAAAGAATTATGTGGGAAGAAGCACAGAAGGAAAACTAAGAATCCATCAACTGTCCACATGGTAGGAACTTTGTTCGATATTCTCTTGGAGGATCCTCTTTCCTCATCAAGAGCATGCTAGCATCATTTCAGTTAGCCATTCATAATACCTCTAGATTGAATGTGCTTTGGATTCTCTTCAACATTTCATTTTAGTTCCTTATTTGTAAGAAGAGCTCAATATTTGGGGGTCCAAGAGTCCTCCCTTGGAGGAAGAGGGGACCCAAAGTCTCCCTTTCTCTTTGGTGTTTTCTTTCCACTAATACAATCCTTTCCATTGGTGGCATGAGCCTTGTTTATTTCTTGTTCTAATGTCCTTATGGACTCTAGTTTAATTTCTTTTATCCTTCTTAGTTTAATTCTTTGCTTATCTTTTATGCTTTACACTTCTAACTCTTTCCTCTACTGTTGTCTTGCCTAGCTGACCCAAGTGGGCTTGTAAGCACCCTTATTTTTCTCATTTAGGTGACAAAAGAGGTGCAACAGATTGGCGACTCCACTGGGGAAAGGTATCAATTTCCTACCCCATTTGGGTTATTTTAGCTCTTCATTTTGTTTATTTAACTTGTAGGGACCATAACCGGCCCAAGCCGACCTGCAAAAATCCAAGTTCAAAGCTGAGTAGAGAGAATTTCATCCGAAATTTTATTCACAGCCGTGTAACAGACAGTGCACACATGTTTTAACCCACAGGCATGTCTTCAGCGCACGTGTGCCAAAACCCCTGTATTTCTCAGCGCCTTCTGTGCACCAGCGCCCATAAGTCACTTTCAGTTCATGCATTGGTGCCCACAACGCCTTTGTCTATTCTGAGACCCGCGCACCTGTGCAGAGAAACACACATTGTCATATTTTTGTGATCTGTGGAAGGCCCATAGTCTTCTTAAAATTGATTCCATGCACATTCTAATCTACACCACACTTATATTCCCTCTCCATATAAAGAGATTAGTCAAAATATAGGCACTTATGGGGTTAAAATAATAATTGTTCCTCTTTTGCTTTCACGCTGCCACATGGATGGCTTGTTTTAACTATGAGTATAAGTTGGAATCATCTTTAGATCACATATAAAACTTGCATTGGGACCAGAAATTGGATATCAATCATTGAGTATGCTCTTCTCTCGCGCCTCAAAATGATCTTGAGAATCAGAAAGAGACTGAGGAAAAATTTCATCTCCCTTAAAAAAGACAAAATATTTAGGAGAGGACAACAGCCCCCTCGGGACTCCTCTTAGTTTATTTTTCAAAACACATCTTAAGATTGTAACAGGCCCATACATTCCCACATGCTACAAAGATAGGATAGTGATTGAAGTTTACTTCGTTAGATTAAATCACTAGGGAAGTCTAAAAGGTTTTGTAATGGGTCCATACATGCCCACATATGCACAATCTAGGATAGTTTCAAAGCTTTCTTAGATTAAATCACATTAGGGAGTTAAAGGAATAGTAAGGACCCACATGTCCACATGCTAGTTTCCTAGGGACTTTAAAATTCTGCAAGGTTGTACCAACGACATTTAGTTAATTAGGTAATCAAGACTTGTAAGGACCAAGTGAAGTCCACAGGCAGCAAGGTGACACCTAATTTATTAAAAATATTGGCACACTTTCACTTGTTCACACACAAAAGTCACTACTCACTCACATAGTTTTTCATCTCGAAACCTGGAGGTTGAAGTAAGTTTCCTCCAAAGGGATTCTGAAACACCCCACCCTTTTCTTGATGAAACTATCCACTCCCCCTTAATTTCAACAAGATTGGCACACACCCCCAATCTCTCAAACAACCACATCTAAAAAAATTCTAAAAACTCACTGCCAAAAGAATTATTTTAGTCTAGGTAGGATTCTGGGGATAGGCATCCAAATAACTCCCCGTTATCTGGTTCTCACATCTTCAATCAATAGAAGTTGTTAAATAGGGAACTTTAAATCCTCCAAGTCAAGTGTTCCTACACCATAAGGCAGGGATATACTCGTGAAGGTTTGAAGGCCGAGGTCTGGTTGTTCTGTGCGTCCCCCCTTAAGGCACCCACCACTTGGACAGGATCCAGCCCGTGACCCATTTCTTAGGCCGAAAATCTAAATGTCTCACTTTGACCAAGGTACCTAGTGACCAAATTTTAGTACATCTACCCAGGTGGAAATTGTGGGTTGCAATTGCACCTTGATCGGATTTTGTGTGGCTATTGGGAAATATCGCCATCTCTTTCGGGATATGCACCCTCTTCCCCTCATTATAACTGATTAATTCATCCTTCACTAGTTCCTCTTCCAGTGGCTTCAGACCCCACTGTCGAGTGCTATTGGAAGGTCCAGTGTTGTTTAAGAGGAAGGACATTAAGTCTTTTAGGACATGAACATTTGTTTTCTTTGTTCTCCCACGCGGACAAAATCCACCTAACCACATGTATGCTTCTTTATTTATTGATTTATGTATGTTGTTCTTGTAATTACATATGATTGTGAGATATATTGTGGAGGTCCAAGTTATACAAAGTCTCTTGTTCATTAATTTCTCTCATCACCATTTGCACACATCCACTTTGCTAGTCGGACATCATAGGGGACCCACAGAATCCTCATCATTCCAGACACTTGCTAAATCTCCCTCTGATCCTCGAGGGAGTTCCTAGTCTTGCCAACTCATCGGTCATACTTTCCCACACCCCTGTGAGTGCTATTGTCTTGAGATCATCTTTGCTTGGTTCCACTTTGCTTGGGTCCACTTCCCAAGGTCCAACATCCCCACACTCTCCTTTACACGGAAGCAGGGGGCCAACATCTTCTCAAGGGGGGAGTACAAACCCACCTCGTCCCCCTCAAGGATCAGGTATGCAAAACACTCACACCATGGTTGGAACTAATCCTCCGCCACCACCTCAGATTCCATACTTGGATTCCCTCAACATACCGGATATGACTAAACTCACCAATGATCCTATATTGCACAGCCCCACATGGCCTGCAATGCCTACCAAACTGCCTTCAGACATCCCCAAATTTGAAGGAAAACCAGAAGACGATCCCACCAACCATATCATGACCTTTCACTTATGGTGCTCTTCAAACATTATCACGAACGATTCCGTCTGATTAAGGTTATTTCAATGTACACTCACTGGCCCATCAACTAAATGGTATGTAGAAGAAAAATTTGGATCCCATGTGACCTTTGAGTCCTTGGCCAAAGATTTCTTGAACTTCTTTCAACCACCAATTCGTCATGATAATGGCCTTGAACTACTCTCGAAATTTAATCAAACCTCTGCCATGCACATTGCTGACCACATTCACGAGTGGCATCGGCGACGTAGTCTCTACAAAACTAAAGCTACTCCACAACAATGTCTCAATTGGTTCCTCAAATCACTTGTTTTTGTCCTTGCCAAAGACGTAGCCACCACCTTCCCCCATTAGCAAGGCCCAATAGTTCAAACTCATTTACTCACAGTCAGGGTACTTGTATACGGTCCTACCTGACGTTCTGAGACCCGTTCCATTCGGCCAGGACAAACCTGTGATGTCTCACTCAACGGATGGATTGATTGGTACCACTACACACCACAATTCACATCCCCAACAACCACCAATGTGTGGCACACCTCAATATCCACCAGCATATGGCAAACCCCCTTATTATAATCCTCCCCCTTATCCACAACCATACCCCTTAACCTTTCCTCCACCCACTAGCGGACCACCGCCAGCACCCACAATACACCCTGCAGCCCAACCTAGTTCTGGTACCCCCTCTACCTCTGCTTACACCCTAAACATTAGTGAAAGTGTCACACCTTTCTACACATCCTAAGGATCATTACCACAGAATAATCCATACTTTCCTTTCCCTGCTCCCCCCCCAGCCCATTCCTTCCCCACACGGACAACCACATGTCGGGGTTAATTTTGTTCAACCCTCTCCCATTCAACAGTATCAAAATTTAGAACAGATGAATATGACTAATCCATCCCATCAGTCGAACAATGTCAGGAAGAAAGGAAAAAATTGAAACAATAATCATCCCGAACCAGGAGGAAATCAGAACCAACCTACCGGAGGTAACCAACACCAGGGGAACCATAACCCCCAAGGGGGCAATAACAACAACGCCAAGGGAAGAACAACAAAAATATTCAGACAAACTTCCCTTGTTCCCTTTGCAGTGAATATGGCCATTACACTCACCATTTCCCCCAAATAGCTGACTTTAAACAGATGAAAGAATCTAGAAATGGACCACGTCCCCCAGTACCGCCTGCCCCCCAGTAGGCCCCACAGCAATATGTGTAGCACCCACCCCCAGTTGTGTTGCAAAACCCCATACCACATCAAGGGGTGATGAAAACCCAACAAGAGATGCAACCTACCCCACCATAGGCAGAGCTATATCACAACCCGGGCACTTCTGCAGATCGAACTATCCTCCTCACTAGTGAGGAAGAAATCCTTCTACAAACGCACGTTCGTCAATACAACACACCCTCTGACCCTACTCCCACTACTTTAGAGTCCACCCTAGTCACGATTGGCCCACCTTTGATGATTCCATGCCCTAATACTAAAAAACCTCTTCGCATCCTGTTGCGCAGGAATGTCCACAACCCTCAAGCTACGACAGCCCACAATTATAGTCTCGTCGATGACTTGGCACAATCCCCCACTGCCATGTCAGTCTTAGAAGTTCTTCAAACCTATCCTACTCAATGGAAATCATTACTTTCTTCCATGGGGGTAGTTGACCCTATCTATACTCGACCCATCACATTTGATCTCAACATTGGAGAAGCTCATCTCCCCGCTCTTGTCTCTTTTCAAATACCAGTTAAAATCTGGAATATCACAGTCCACCGCTGCATTATCGATGAAGGTGCATCCACTTGCATCATGTCCAAAACTGTATGGCAAAAACTTGGCTCTCCAGAGCTAATACCCTCTGCCATTACTCTAAGGGATTACTACGTATGACCCTCGTCTCCCGAGGGGATCTTCCAAAACATCCCTGTCAAACTCGGGGGTAAAACCATCCTTTTTGACATTGAGGTTATCGATGCCCCACTCGACTATAATATTTTGTTTGGTCATAGCTACATGTATGCTATGAAGGAAGTCACCTCTTATATGTTCTGAACCATGATGTTTCCCCATAACAGAAAGATCATTACCATCGATCAGGGATCACGTTATGAGCCTAACCCTTCATCCAACGTCGACAACATCCTCCCTTTTTTCCACACTAATCCAGATGCCTATCCACTCATTGAGATGGGCCCCAGAATTTTTAAGGACCCATCCTTGCTAGGGACATACCACGGAGAACCACCTCTCGTCCATCCCTCAGCACAAGTATGTGTCATTTTCACCAACGGAGCGACAACTGAAGATACTCTCCCTCCCACCAAGGCCTCTCTCACCCCTGATGTCCCACTAGTCATAGAATACCTCTCTCAGGAATCTCCTGGAACTTGTTCATCTCTACCCATTCCTGATCTTCCCCTCCCCCAGGGCCATATCCCGGTTTGGGAAACAATCTCCCAAGCCATTACCCAAATCCCTTTATTTTACCCCCCACCGGGTATACAAGATTTCCAGGTAGCCACAACACTCACCCTTCCTAACATGGTGTTGGAAATATGAGTCTGGTATCTATATCCACCTAAGATGGTCCCTCAACCATCCCTCCCTCCCCAAACAGAAGGAATCCTGATGCAGATTCCCATACTTACCCCCACCATCCCACTCACTAGCACCCCTGCTACAGCTGGGGGGAAACGGAAAAAGAAAGAGCCCACTACTCCACTTCCACCATGTGTCCAACCTCCTTGTGCACTATGTGAGAAAGATGGACACCCCACCAACAAATGCCCATCTCTACCCGAGCTACGCAATCTAATTCAACTCCCTTGAGCACCACCACCACTCGTTGCTTCATCCAGTACTGTCGTTATCTCCCTTAACACAAATAGCAAAGGATTGCGAACCAAATTTGCATGCGCCATCTGTTCAGAATATGGCCATTACACACACCATTTTCCAACGTTACCTTTAATTCTGGCAAATGCTAATAGCCATACGCCAGCGTTTTCGGCAAGAACCCACCCCAAAACATGTCACCGACATCCATTATGTCATGACCTTAGTCAATGAATGTATGAGATGTCCCTGCTCTCTATGTGAATCACTTGATCATTTCACATATCAATGTCCTATGATCATTGAATACAGGCATCGCCAACTGGCCCTAATTCAAAACCCTACACCCCCCCCCTCTAGCAGGACCAGTGAGTACCCCTACCCCATCACTTGATGTGGTTCATATCTTCTCACCAAAGCTTGAGGCACTCCCTACTCCCCCATGTTTCCTAGATGATTTATATGAGGATTTACCCCCAATTCTCCAATTCATTTCCCCACGAAAATTCTACGCCCGACTACCATTTTCAACCCACAATATCTCAATATTTGGTGTATGTTGAGCGAACCATCGCAACCTCCTTGAAATACCCCCTCTCCATCACTACTACCAAAAAACAACCCCACAATGAATGTCACCGAAAATACTCCTCTCGATCCCCTATATTTTCGACAGTTTCACTGCGACGAAGACATCCTTGAGGAGTTAACTAAACTTGATTGCCCATGGGACGTGCTCCACCATAGAGCGCTTTTTCCTTCATAGAAAATTGTCATGCCTCCTAACCAAAACCCCATATACGCAGTTGAAACTAAGATTTTCTCCCACCGGGGCATATAGATTGGTTCAAAACCCCTATCCTTGCCCCCGACGCTTTTGAAGAAGGCAATATGGCCAATATTTCCCCCACCATCAAAATTGATATTTCCATCAAATCTAGGGTCTCAGAGGAAATCACCATTGGCGCTGCATGCTCTCCTGAAGAAATCACCGCCTGTAAATCTCTCTTCTAGGAATACCGGGACATCTTTGCCTGGTCATACACAGAGATGCCCGGCCTTGATCCCTCTATTATCGAACATCGTATAGACACCTAGCCTGATATCACACCTGTCCGTCAAAAACAATGTCCGCTACACCCATCCAAAGCTGCGGCCATCAAGGATGAAATTGACAAATTACGCACTGCAGGATTCATATACCCCATCGCATATACGTCATGGGTCTCCAACCCCGTCCCTATCAATAAAAAATAGGGCACTATCCGCGTCTGTACGGACTTTCACGATCTCAATCACGCCTGTCCCAAGGACAACTTTCCTACACCCTTTATCGACCAAATTATCGATGATTGCACTGGTCACGAGGTCCTATCTTTCATGGACGGTTTATCTAGCTACAACCAAATTCAAATCCACCCAGCTGATCAGTACAAAACCACATTCACTACCCCCTGGGGAACTTTTGCATATCGTGTGATGTCTTTCGGCCTCAAGAACGCATGAGCCACTTTCCAACGTGCCATGACATACATTTTTCATGATCTGGCTCAAATCATTCTCGCCTACTTGGACAATCTCACTGCTCGCTCCAAAAGATGCACTCAACATCTCAATGATTTACGAATCATCTTCAAACGGTGTCACCAGTACAACATCTACTTAAATCCCCTCAAGTGTGTGTTTTACATTACTGTTGGACGCCTCCTTGGGTTTATCGTCTCTGAACGTGGAATTACAGTTGACCCCCTCAAGGTCCAAGCTATCACGGACATTCCCCCACCATGGAATTTATGCCACCTGCAGAGCCTACAATACAAAGCTAACTTTTTACGCCGCTTTGTCCCCGATTACGCCACTCGGGCACACAGTTTCTTTCACCTCTTACGACATGATATCCCATTCCAATGGGATGAACATGCCCAAAACACTTTTGATGATCTCAAAGCGGCCCTCTCCAATGCCCCGTTAATTAGTCCACCTGACTATGACCGCAACTACATCCTCTATATCTCATCCTCCGCCATCTCAGTAGCAGTAGTTCTCGTCCAACTAGGGGACGATGATCGTGAGCATGTAATTTACTACATTAGTAAAAATCTTTCAGGGACACCCTTGAAATACAATCACGAAGAGAAATTGGCCCTTGCAGTTGTCCTCACAATCCAGAAATTGCGCCATTACATCTTTCTTTCGAACTACCAAAGTCATAGCAGATTCCAACCCCATGCAATACTTGCCATTCGTCAACAAATTAATGGTAAATTTGCTCGATGGATCATCATCCTTTAGGAGTATGACCTCTAATTTTCAACACACAAGAGCAAGAAAGCCCTCGTCCTCATCGAATTCATCATGGCATTTACCTCTGATACCAACCATACCCCCATCAATTCCGACTTCCGCGACGAACATCTCTTTTACATCCCCTCGGATGACCCTTGGTACAGTGATCTTCTCGTCTACCTCGAACACAGAAATTTGGAAACCACCTCTCTCGAGACGATCGTCGACGTATTCATCACTAGGCTCCCTACTACCTACTTATCGATGATATCTTATATCGGTGAGGGGTCGACACTATACTCTGCCGATGTTTGAGTATCAACAAGGCTGATCAAGTCTTGAACCACTGCCATAGTGGCACTTGTGCGGGTCACCTCTCTGGGATGTCCACCGCTCAAAAAATCATTCACGATGGTTATTTTTTGCCTACATTGTTTCACGATTGCATCCATGTTGTGAAACACTATGAAAAATGTCAGCTTTATGCCCACAAAGCACGAGCACCACCTGCTCTTCTACACTTGGTCATTACTGTCGGCCCCTTTTTCAAATGGGGCATAGACTTCATGACTTGCAACCCTCCATCCAGCAATGGACACAAATGCATCGTCGTCACAGTCTATTACTTCACTAAGTGGGTTGAAGCCATGCCTACATTTAACAACACCGCTGACACCGCAGCACGCTTCTTCTTCAACCATGTCATCTCCCACTTTGAAGTCCCACTACAGCTAGTCTCCGATCACGGGAAACACTTCGAGAATGAGATCTTTGTCGAACTCTCCTCTCGGTTAGGCTTCTCCCATGATTTCGCCTCCCCATACTACCCTCAGTCCAACGAATAGGTAGAGGCGGTCAACAAGGTCCTCAAAACCATGTTGCAGTGCATGGTTAACAAACATAAGACCAATTGGCACCATATGTTATTTTCCGTGCTATGGATTTAGCACATGGTAACTAAAACTGCCACTGGCTTCATGCCATTTCATCTTGTCCATGGGGTCGAGGCCACTCTCCCCATCGAATGTGAAATTCCCACCTTAAGAACCGTTATTGAGCTATTACCCGACACTGCTCCAATGGAGCAGTGTTTGTTGAACTTAGAGTCGTGATGAAGACCACCAGTCTTCATTACAGAATAATGAGGCAACCAAAAAATGGTCCAAGGCCACCTTTGATCGTCATGTCAACCTTTTCTCATTCAACGAAGGCAACCTCGTCCTTGCTTATGATATCTCTCACAATACCTTTGGCCATGGCAAGTTCGAGTCATTATGGCATGGACCTTACATCATCCATCATTACCTCACTAAAGGCACCTACATCCTGGCCTCCCCCAAAGGTCACCCTCTTAAAGAACCCATCAACGGGTTGTACTTAAAGAAATTTTACACCTAAAAGCGTAGCCATACTACACTAGGCTTGTTCTTTATGTACACTTTTTTAGAGTTTTTAGTCTTCTTCTCCATGCTTTCATCTAATTTACCATTTGTGTGATTGACAGATGCCTCCCCCACTAGCCTACCACATTGGTTATGCTGACGGAGCTAGCCATTGGACACAGAATCTCGCTCCGGCCGCATGGGCCCTTTATTCCCCCTCCCAAACGCTACTCCACTCCAGCGGCATATGTTTGGGGTCAGCAACCAATAACCAAGCAAAATACACAGCAGTCATTAGCCTCCTCCCTGAGGCCAGTCACTGCCATGTTCGCCACCTTAACGTTTTATTAGATTCCCAATTGGTTGTCCTCCAACTCAACAATGTATACCATGTCTGTGATCTGTGCCTCTTCCGCAAATACCTACAAGTTAGACTCTTATCTCGACATTTTGATTCCATCACATTTACACACATTCTAAGACAATTTAATCAAATAGCATATAATATGGCTAACCTAGTGTTATATTGGCATTTATCACATCAAGACACCAGTATGCATACATAAATCATAACCAGTCTATCAACAGCATATAGATTATACACCATCAAAAAGCACTAACAAATATCAACACAAGTGAACACCACAAAGATCCCAAAAATGTATATCCATGCGTATATATATACATGTCAATGTGTCATCAGTGTTTACAAAAAAAGTACGCCATGTACACTATCCGTAGGTAGGTAAACCACCTTACCCCTATAATTACAACACGGTGCTACACCACCATATATAAAATGGGCTCACCAGCCTATATAGATACAAAAACACATAAATATAGTGGCACTCATGGTGCCTCTAAAGATCCACCACCTGGCCCTCTCTGTGGAGGAGGGGCCCCACCAGCTAGGGGTCCCTCGGGTCTTGCAGGCAACCTCCCAGTCATCATCGCCCCTGTTATAGTCACTCTCTGAACCACGGTCTGCCATGCCATTGGAATTCCCACACACTACTCCTGGACTCCCTCATCCAGCATCCATGACCACATGCCCTCAGGCACTCCCTGTAGTACCACCTCCAAGCAACGACAAACATCCTCAAACTCTCCTTCGGCCTCTACTAGAGGAGCATGTGATGGCCCTTCATCGAGGTCATCAAATCGACGTCACCTGGCCACTCTCTCATTATCAGCAGGCCTCTCCCTAGAATCATCCCATCGTCGTCGCTCTCCTGCTCGCGGCTCTCCCCGTGGAGGCCTCACCGGCCCCTGACAAGCCGGCACTCTAACCAACTCCACCTCATTCCCGCGAGGTCCCACATATGCACATACAACAAACAAATGGTAGTATCAGCATCCATCTATACATAGCAAACATGCTATACTATCTAAATATCAAACCGTCAAAAATCACATCATACCTCAGTGGTCAAACACCTCTCCTGGTGGTAACACCATCTCTGGATCATCCCGGAAGTCCACCCCAAAATAGGGATATTGTAGTATGATATGTGGCATCTGATGCCACACCTGTGTAGCCTCAGACATGAAATAGTGACCACCCTCCCCACACCGTGATGAACCAGGATCGTCGCCCACTACCTCAGTCACAGTTCTCACACGCCAGGAGCACCTAACAGCACTCTAGGGTGCAACATCGACACCCTCTCCAGAAACCATGCCACCAATATTGACCCAAAGGAAAACTCCCCCGAGTCAGCAGCATGACACCTGTCAAGCTGCCCTACCATCTTGGCATGCAGCATCAAGCCCCAGGCAAAGTGCTCACCCGCCAGTGCCCTCTCCATGATCCTCAGCTGACCTCCACTGAGTCGTAAGAGACCCGTAGACTCTCACAATCATCGTTGCCACACAATGATGCACAAGGGCATCCATCACCTCAATACTCACCACAAAGCCCAACATAAAGTTCTCCCCCGAACAATATCTCTGGGCTAAGACAACCAACTGACCATCCCCAGGTACTACAGGCTCCGTCGACAGTGGGATTCCCCAAAAAGGGATCCCAGTCAAGAAANATGCAATTCAGGGCTCCACATCCTGATCAGAAACTGCAACAAATACTCTTGTGCTCGTACTAGCGAACACTCAAAAAACTTCAGCAGCCCACACACTGCTAAAGCGTCTTGCACTACCAGATCCTCATCCCTCACTGCCTCCCTCAGGCGTGACCAATCCCTCTCTCTCTCATGAACCGGAATCATCCAAATGATCACCTGCACCCACATATACAACACTTGATTAGTCATCATAACCTCAAAAAATCCAAAAAAGATAAGTTTTTAAACCCTTTCGCTTTACCTCACAGGGGCAGTTGTTTTTCCCACAGGCCCGCACACATGCACGCCTGTTCACCCCCCAGTCACGCACTCATGTGCCACTGTTGGCCATACAGAGGTGCATGCATGCACCCCTATCACACATACAGACGTGAATCATAGCACGCATGTTCACTACACAGTTGTGCATGCATACACAGTTGTTAGGGGTACAAACGTGCATGCATGCGCTATTGTGCCTTACATAGGTGTGCATGCCATGCACGCCTGTTTTCCCCATTCGGGTGCCCCTGTGCACATATGTCTGAATTATAGGCATGCACTTGTGCACGCGAAATTCTCGATCACCCATGCACTGGGGAGGCCACACCCACAAAACCCCCTGTACGGTCCTCCATACAGGACCTACCCAAAAATAGAAACCCTAATTCTATGCAGGAGGATACGACAACTAACCTGAAACTCATTGATCCTGAATTAGCTACCTCAATCTCTTGGAATCTCCAAATCTCCTCTAAAATCACTCATCCACTCAATAAGATAGCAGGTACAAATGAGGTGGCTTTGTGGGCCTACAACTATATATAGTCCATTTTTCCAAACTTCCAAACTCAATTATGGGAGCTCCGGGAGCTCGTTTTTCGATCTGTCTTCAGCCACGGGATCAGGACCCCATTACCTACATAATTCCATTCCTCGTGCCATTTTTCCATCCTCAACCCCCGTGGGACATTTTTCTCATATTATGCTCAAGTACGCATGCTTACATTATTGAATAACTGCTATATGATCTTTTCTCTTCAGATATTGTTCACGTCGGGTATTCGATTTTTATGTGTGTAGGTGCTTGATCACCATATGGCAGCAGTATCCCTTCAGGTATATCATCGACACTGGCATGTAGTCATTCCCTCTGAATTTCAAAATGCATCTCCCAGTCACACCCTCCGATATTTGCCTCTAGGATCCCTATATCCGGCTCTATAGTATTGTCACCTCCACTGCATTTTGGTACTGTCACCCAGTAGCACTCTCCCCCACATGATTTTTCCCATTCATAGTTCCCCTGGACATTTTGACACTCATGTTGTTTTCACCCCCTAGGGATGGGAGTCCCGATAGTCTTACACATTTCCGAGAATCAACCCCATACTCATTCTCCTCATTTTTCTAAGTTTCTCAATGGACTCCCAGGTTACTCTTCAAGGTTTTATTTTGACTGGACCTCCGCAGTATCATTAACCATCCATTTCATCCACTGCCAGTTTTCCCCTTTGTAGATTGTCCTCCATATGTTTCCCTAATACAGAAACCCGCCTATGGGGCCCTAACCCTCCACTTGTTTTCCAAGAAACTTGCACCATCATCAGGCCAAGCCATCTTACACTGGGGCACCCATTTCTGTATCTGCACAATTATCCCAACTTATTTTTTATTCTTTTGATAATTGTACAAACCCTTTTTCTGCATCTTCATAGCTTTCTATTGTCGCCTTTAGCGACCTTCCTTTTCTGGCAAAGAAATCCTTGTCACCCTTGGTTGGGGCATTTTTCACTTCCCAACATCAATGACACTATCCATAAAACCCTGAGCATATTACAGCCCATACACCTTTTTTATCTCTGCGTTTGTCCATTGTGTCACTCCTCTGGCACAGCTCATCCTTGTCTAGTCATCCCCCTGGCGCTAGATTTAGTTTTATGGTTGTTTTCACTTTGCATATCTCCCTAACCAAGGGTAGTATTGAGTCTCACCGCATCTTGACTTCGTCCATATACCTCATCAGTTCTTGATCTCATCCACTGGATTTCAGAAATCTCTTTGCTTCTTGGAATTGTGTCTCCCTTTCTGTTAACATCAGGACGGTTTCCAGAACAGCGACAGTATCTTGACTCTCATTACCTTTACAATGAGGAGTCTTGGACAGCACAGGGAAAACCACCATTGTTCTATGTTGTCGTTGACCCCCATAACATTTGACTTCAACACTATCTCATGTTACGGTGGGTCTTACTTTTTGACTATTGCAGTTGTTTTATCTTAGCCGAAGACCTCTGAAATTTGATAGACTATCAATGTCTGCACATTATCGACACTTCTCACAAGTGTCCTTACCCTTTTTCAGAGTTTTGTTCACCATCAGAATTGTCCTCTGTTATTATCAAACCGCCCCGGAGGGTGCTGCAGTGATCTACGTCCACATCACAACTTCAGTTACTGTATTACATCTTTTGAGTTACATGACATGAGCATGGGGCATGCCCGCCTCATTTGTACACAGTTTTATTTTTTCTCCCACACCTTGGGAAAGGCTTGGGTCCTACAAGTTCCCCTCTCCTTCCAATGGGTTGCTCTTGACACTCCCCACAGCGCTCTTTCTTACACAGGTACTCTCAGTAGAAGAAACATTGATGTATTTCAGCTATATGTATGCTCCTAACCTCACACATCAGGGGGCATCTGTTATCAACAGAATTTCATCTGCAAATGGTTATAGAAATCCAGCATCTTCAAAACACTCATTAATTCACTCATGGGCCAAAAATGCATCTCCAAAAGTTCCAAAACTATACAACCAACAATAAAATCAGCATGCGCTATAAATACACAAGGCACGCGTGCACATGCGACAATTAGATAACGTCGAAAAAGCGCACATGCACCCGATGCGCGACTGTGGACACAAAAATCCGTGCACACCTCAAAACGGTGCATTTATGATATTGGTCAGCCTTCCACCCACTTATGGTTCAGCTTCCAAGTCGATTTGACATCCAAATCTCGGTTGAATCTGACTAGGGGGCTGGTCAAAGACCTAAAGGGCCCCTTATTCACACTAAGAACTGGTTGCATAGTACCTCAAAGCTATGCTATAAAAGGAAGCCATGGGTGCACTATATTTTCAAGGAATTCATTTTCATTGTTATGTTGTTGATATTCTCTTGGAGAATCCTCTTTCCTCATCAAGAGCATGCTTGCATCATTTCAGTTAGCCATTCTTATCACCTCTAGATTGAATGTGCTTTGGATTCTCTTCACCATTTCATTTTAGTTTCTTATTTGAAAGAAGAGCTCAATATTTGGGGGTCCAAGAGCCCTCCCTTGGAGGAAGAGGGGACCCAAAGTCTCCCTTTCTCTTTGGT